>MU783135.1:73875-97010 GCA_026770625.1 Nicotiana glauca | reverse complement strand
GATATGTATTGTTGAGGGATAGGTTTAATCTCTCATTATTGAGCTTGTTAGTGATCTGGGGAGATCTATGAGATGTTTTTTTTCGGTGCTGTGAGGCGTTATGATTTTCGGACTGTGGGCACATATAGTGCGGTGCTATCGTGATTCATAGTGGAAGTTGAGGGGGGAGGACCTTAGTTTTATTTGAGTTTTGTAGCTTACAACGCTTTATGTAGATAATGTTAGGCACTCAGTATTTTGTTGTAATGAGCAAATTTGGCTCGATGTTCATCTCCTTCGGTGAGATATATGTATGGATCGGGTGGCACGCCGCCATGGGTATGTTATCTGGATCGAGTTGCACGCCGCAACAGTGTGATGTTGAGAATAGTTTTCCATATGTTATTTTGTATGCCTTGCTTCCTGATTTCTAAAGAAAGTCTGTATTGGGTGTTGCTCGGCGAATGGTGCATCGGTTGTGTCCTTTCATGATTGAAGGGTGTATATTACTTACTTCACCGTGGGTGTGATGGATTGCTTTGTTTCAGACACCAATCTGTGCGTGGCTGTCTTCTTTTGTGCACGGTGACTTGAGGTGCTCCATGTGTAACAGAGTTTGGATAAGATCATGCATTGTAGCGAGGCTACGTGGAGGTTAGACCCTTCGGGGTAGATACAGGTATTCTATTTCTATGATGTGGGACGGGGTCCCAGCCTTGTGTTGTGATGGTACTGAGGAATTTGAGTTACAGCTCTTTTGTTTGAGTCATTTGTCATGATTTGAGTATGTTCAGACCGCCCATCATTGGTGCGTGGATTATGCAAGTTGTGGCTTAGGCTTGTGATGAGGTGTCATATCACCAGAGTGGTGCGTTGAATTCGAGGTGATCATTGGAGTCATTAATAAATGCAAATAGATGTGATTTCAGCTGATTATAGGGTCCATATTGAGGTTTGGCCTGGAAATCTGTTGTGGTATTAGTCAACAAGGAAGTGGCTTCATGTATGGTTGACCTGAGGAATGGTTACGGGTTATCGCATGTTTTATTTATCGTTGGCAGTATATGAAAGTGATGGAATAAGACTTTAGCTAATAAGAGGTTCTGATTTTGAGTATGAATTCGGAAAGTGCAATGTGGTTCTACGGTTTATGGCCTAGATGGACTGTGAAATTTCAGCGGAGTTGTATTATCAGATCTATGTGAGATAGGATGACGTGGGATTACCCCGGGTATATGCTTGGTTAGGTCATTCAGCTATTGGTTGGTTTCTAGTACAAATCTGGGCACGCTCGAGGACGAGCGTTTGTTTAAGTTGGGGAGGATGTGACGACCCGGCCCGTTGTCACGTGAGTTACCGCCACGTTTCCCCCATATTGTGTTGCCTTATGTTTCAATACCGATATTTGAGTTGATCGGATAGAATTGAATTGCTTTTAATTGGGAATGAGGCACTTAGCCTCTTAGAAGAAAGCTTGTTTTAGAAAAGTCAACTGGAAGTTGAATATGTGGTTAGAGGGCTCGGATGTGAATTTCGGTGGTTCGGTCAGCTTCGGGGGATGATTTTTGACTTATGAGTGCAATCAGAATTTATTTTGGAGGCTCGGTGTAGAATTAGGCTTGAATTGGCGAAGTTCGAATTTTGGTGAATCCCGGTTGATAGGTGAGATTTTGATCCGAGGGTCAGAATGGAATTCCGAGAGTTGCAGTAGCTTCGTTAGGTGATTTTGGATATTTCTGCAAATTTTCAGGTCATTCGGACGTCGTTTGGTCGGGTTTTTGATTGAATGCGCATTTCGGAAGTTTTGATGAAAACTAGGCTTGAATCCGATGTGTTTTATTGGTTTTAGCGTTGTTTGACGTGTTTTGAGGATTGGAACAAGTTTGAATAAGGTTGTTGGATGTGTTGGTGTTTTTGGTTGAGGTCCCGGGGGCCTCGGGGTGATTTCGGATGATTAAACGAGAATTTTTGAAGCATGTTGCCGGTCTGGTTTTTTATGGCTTCTGGTATTTCCGCATCTGCGGAAAAGGAGCTGCAGAACCAGTTCCGCAGATGTGGCTATGGTGTCACAGAAGCGGTCCTCGATGGACCTGGTCAATTCCGCAAAAGCGGAAGTTTGGACGCGTAAGAGGTTCCGCAAAAGCGGAAAAAGAACCGCAGAAGCGGTAGCAGGGAAACTACAGAAGCAGATGTCTGATCGCATAAGCGATGCCTGGGGAATTTAGTGAGAACCGCATAAGCGGTCAATAGGCTGCAGAAGCGGTCCCGCATAAGCGGTAGCGGGACCGCATAACCGAAAATCGCTGAAGGATTTTAATGAATCAGTGTTCGCGAATTTCAGAAATAAGGAAATATTTTAGACTTTGGGAAGAGGCGATTTTGGGCGATTTGGAGAGGATTCGAAGGGGATTCCATCAGGTATGAATTTATAGCCTCGAATTATGTTGTTATGGTGTAAAAATATTGGTTTAATCACTGAAATTCAAGGAATTAAAGGGTAAAATGGAGGTTAAAGCTTGAAACCTAAGAAAGTGTAAACTTGGAATTTGAGGGGTCAAATGGACTCCGATTTTGATAAATTTGATATGGGTAGACTCCTGGCGAGACGAGGAGTCCGGTAATGTGAATTTCATAATTTTTCGAGAAGTGGGACCGGGGCTCAGGTTTTGCTAGTTTCGAGATTTTTGATATTTTTCGATTGTTTTAGATTGGGTATTGTTCCCTTAGCATATCGTAATGCATTCACTCTGATGTTGGTTAGATTCGACACGCGTGGAGGCCGAATTGAGGGGCAAAGGCATCGCGAGCGAGTAATTTCACGGGTTCGAGGTGAGTAATACTTCTAAATGATATCATGAGGGTTTGAAACCCCAGATTTGCACATCATAGGTATTGTGGTGACTTGCACGCCAGGTATGAGCGTGGGTAGAGCACCATTGGGGATTGTAACTTGGTCCATCCCGGTTGTTGATTTTACTGCGTGATTGATTGAAAACTACTTGATGTTATCATCATTTGGGCTGGTTGCCAGGTTTTGGGCTTCGTGCCGATTATTTGGATCCCTTAGGGATTATTATCACTGTTTCCATGATGCTTAGCATGTTTTCATGATATCATTCCTGGGTTAAACACTGTCTCGAAATGATTAGTAAATTTTCTAAAGTCTTAAACACTTAAGCTATAATTCCTAATAATTAGAACTGAAAATGATAAACTTGACTGTGCCTGTGTGGCTTACGTGCATATATCTGGACTGAGTGTGGATCGAGCTGCGCACCGCAGTAGTGTTGCATGTGCATTCTGGACTGATGATGGATCGGGCTGCACGCCGCAGCGGTGTGATATTTATATTGCGCTTGTGCTGTAGGAGCCCCTCCGNACCCTGGTGTTATTTGTTAATAGAGTGTTGTGCCCGAGTGGCTGATTTGTGTGCGGACTTGCACTACTTGATATCGCATTCATATGCTTAACTATTAATAAGGAAAGAAAGAGATATTTTCAAAAGAGGTTTTAATCTGAGCTAGATATTTTATAAAGGATTTTCATGGAATTACTATTTTCCAAAAAGGGTTGTACTGTCTTATATAGCATGATAAAGTGTTCTTACGTGATTTCTTACCGCTCAGTTATTATTTACTCTTATTACCACTGAGTTGGAAGTACTCACTTTACTCCCTGCACCTCGTGTGCTGTTGCAGGTACTGCTCTCCCGGTAGCGGGTTATTAGCGAACTAAAGGTATACTGTTGTAGCTGAGAAAGGTGGCCGCCAGCGTTCGCGGCACCGGACTTCATCTTTTCCTTCTAAATCTTATTTTGTATATAATATTGGCCCTGTAGTGGCGTTCAGTTTTATTTAGATGCTCGTGACTTGTGACACCCCGTTCGGGTTGAGTTGGGTTGTAGTTGACGGTTTTTAATACCATTAAGTTGTATATTATATTCATTTATGTTTATTAATTATTAGAAAGACGATTTGGGTTAGTTGGCTGGCCTTGTCTTCACGAGAGGCGCTATCACGACCGGGTTTGGGAATTGGGTCGTGACACATTTAACATGTAGGAAATTGCACGTTGGGATGCAATGCACCTAACAGTTAAATGCTTCTACCGTATGTTTGAACGGTTGCATGTTTCATCCCGGCATTGACTAGCCCCTTTTCACTCTGTGCCTCTTTTCTTCATTTCTGTCTCTCTTTAATCACTCTTGATGATTTTTTTTAATCTCGTTTTTGCCGCTCTTTTATTTTTGCACTCTTTTTTTTTCTCTTTTTATTTTTCACTCTTTATTTCTTGTCACTCTTTTTTTTTTCACTATTTTTATTTTTATATTTTTCACTCAGTTTTTCTTTCTCTCTTTTTTTTTCTCAAATTTATTTTTCACTCAATTTATTTTATAGCTATGATCGAATCCGATGGGGATTGCATACGTATCATGACCCTGCATGAATCAGATCTTGCGTAGTTTGGGAAGATTGAGAATGGAATAAATAAACTAACTTTTTTTTATATTTACTTTTGTAAAACTCAGACCAAGAAAGCTTAAAAAAATGAATTTTTTTTTTGTTTTTTTTTCGGAATTTCAAAAGAAATGCTTTAAAGAAGAAAGGAAATTTTTTTTTGGATTTTGATTTTTATTTTTCTTTTATTTTTTGAAAGGAAGACTTCTAAAATTCCTTGTATTTTGATTGGAACTAAAAGGAAGATATTTTTCTTTGAATTTTTATTTGTTTCCTTACTTTTTCTAAAGAAGAAAGAAAATATTTTTGGATTTTGGATGTAAACTCTTAATTTTCGAAAGAGGGACTTTTTTAAGTAAAATATTTTGAATTTCTAAGCTTTTATTTATTTAAGTACTTCTAAAGAAAAGCAAAAAATATTTTTTGGAATTTTTTTTATTGAAATTTATGAAAGAAAGACATCTAAGGAGTATTTTTTTCTGATTTTTTTTTTGGATTTTCTTTTTTGGAAAAATACTTCAAAATGAAGGAGACCCGTATTTTTGAATTTTTATTTTTATTGATTTTTCTTTCTTCGTATGAAAGACATTACAAGGAAGGAAACCATTTTTGAGTTAAAAAAAAACTTCTTTTTTTTCTTTTTCTTTTTTTTTTCTTTTTGAATTTTCTAAAGAAAGAATTGAAAGAAAATATTTTTGGATTTTTTTTTGAAAATTGGGACCGGAACCGATGAGGTTGGCCTACGTATCTCACATCCGGTGAGAATCGGACCCGTGTAGTTTGGTCAGTTTTGAAAATATATATGATATTTGACTCACTCTTCTTGAAATACAATTTTATTTTGTTTTTCTTTTTCAAAAATCCAGCAGAGTTTTGGGATATTTTCAAATACCGGTATTTTTTAGAAACCGAGTAAATTTTCTATCCTCACTCTTGGTTTTTCTCTTTATTAACCAGTCAACATGCAAGCCGTGATAAATATTCACATAGCATGTAGGATGCATCAGGATGGTCTTTTTGTAGTACACCTGTTCTAGATGGATCCAACCCCTGTGTTGAGTCCCCTAAATCAAATGCACGTGATGCAAATAACAGTTTCTAATAGGGATCCGGCATGAGGTTGTGTTATTCTAAGTTTAAAAACCTGGGGTTTGTGGTCTAGACATGGGTTACCCGAGCGGACAACTGGGGCCGAGGAGGGGGTGACATACCGGGAGCACTAAAGTCTGCCCGGCCTTGTCGCTTGCCCAGCCTCGCTCTATTTGGTATAATTTCTAAAGAAAAAGCGGGCTACGCAAGCGTATGCACCATTTTAAGAAGACTCAGATGGGTGGCATAAGAAGACATTTAAATACAGCTCAAGTAATATCAAAGCGGTAAATGACAATTAGCACATTAAGTCCACAAAAATACAGCAATATCAACAATAAAGCCAAATAAAAATCACTTTAACAAGATCGAATTCTTGAACCCTGAACCAGAGATTCTGAGTTCGTTCCCCAGCATAGTCGCCAGAGCTGTCACACCTCCTTTTTCACTACACCCTCGGAAGAGGGTATAATAAAGGAAGTTTTTCCAATTTAAGTGACAGTATTCGAGATGGGATTATTTATTTTTTATCAGAGTCGCCACTTGGAATAAGTTATGGTGTCCCAAGTCACCGGTTTGTTTTAAATCCCAAATCGATGAAGTTTTATTTTTTAAAGAGTCTGGGAACCGAAAATTCTAGGTAAGGAATCTGTTAACCCGGGAGAAGGTGTTAGGCATTCTCGGGTTCCGTGGTTCTAGCATGATCGCTTAGTGATTATTACTTGGCTAAAATTATTTAACTACTCATTTTTAAGACCTATGTGCAATTATCTTTTTACTTCTTTTAAAAATCACTTGATTATTCGTAATTAAAGAATTGAGTTACGCGTACGTATACTCTTTTCTTTTGGCGCGTCAAAATCATGTCACGCGAACGTGTCCACAATTAATAACGCTTTGTTTATTTTTATTATGAAAAAATCAATTGAAGTTGCTCGAACGCATCCCTTGAGTCTTTAAAGAATTAAATTTGTAATTATGTTATGCGAACGTATACATAATCGCAATACTAACCTAAATCGGGCCTAAAGCAAACTACGATTATTCAAGACATTTCTAAATTGATTTATTTATATGAGGGCCATAAATAAAAGATTTTATTTGTATATGGCACCCCCCAATTTTTATCTACGCTTAGAAAATTCCTTCTATTTGGAATTACACTTGGCAAAAATAAATTAGTAAAGGACACAATTAGCTGATTAGCTCATTCAGGCCAAAATAATGATTCAACGTCTCTTTTTAATTGCAAATTAAGACTACACATTCCATTGACAGAAGCCATCCCTGCTCTATTAAGCTGTCACGACCCGAATTTTCCACCATCGGGATCTTGATGGAGCCTACTTGTTGTAGCTAGGCAAGCCAACTTATTTACCTTTTCATCAAGAAACAAATCTGTCAAAAATTTATAGCATCAATAAGAAATATAGTACCAACGGTATGATGTAGAGAGAGAAAGTAGAGAGAGAAACTCTGGTGACTGTTAAGCAAGGAAGCTGATAATCGCCGACCACCAGTTTCCACCATAACTGACCTACACCAAAAGCTCCCCACACTGTAAATATGATGAGATTAGGAACTCCTGAAAGCGGAATTCCACGGAAAATAGCTCCCATGCAACTGTTACATTAGCTACCAAGCATGGGAAGTGCTCCTACGATCATGCAAGCTCCACCGGAAAAGGAGGAAGACAACGTACAACCAATGGAGGTAGGTATGACTAAAGCGGCTAGAAAACTTACTACTCAGCTGGATCTCAAAAGCAAACAGTGGCCGAGGCTGTTAAAGGTAACAGAGTTCAAAATCAGGGCATGCAACTCAAATTCTATCCTCCGATGGTGAAGGATGGCGTGAAAATTGCTAAACTAAATCCAAAGAAGATATAATTGCAGACCCAGAAATGGAAGACTGCATTAATAGGTTATGTCCTAGGGGGCAATCCGTCGTTCAAAGAAATGCTTAAGTTTGTCTATGGAGTTTGGAATGCTGTTACAGCTCCAACAGTGTTGTTACATGACGATGGGTACTTCATTTTTAAGTTTGAATCTATGGAGGACAAAAACCTAATAATGCAAAATGGCTCTTATACGTTCAATGGTAAGCCAATGATTTTGAAAGACTGGGATCCAAATTTTCAGATCCAGAATGAATCAATGAGAATTGTTCCAATTTGGGTCAATTTTCCTGGTTTACCAATTCAATGCTTGGCAGAGGAGAACTTAGGGAGAATAGCTAGCCTATTAGGAAAACCTTTATGCACTGATAAAGTAAATGTTGCGTGTGAAAGGGTTTCTTATGCTAGAGTCCTTGTAGAGATGGACATAACTCAGCCTTTTCCTGATGAAGTCTATATTGAAATACCAGATGGGAAAAGTTGGTTGCAGAACGTGGAATATGAATGGAAACCGACATTTTTTCTAGATTGTAACTCATTTGGGCACAAGACTGGGGATTGTCAAAAGGAGGTGCAACAAGAAGAAGGGCCAAATAAGCAGAGAAGGAGAAGAAAAAAGAAAACCATAATGAGGTGGCAACCAAAAGCTATAATTGAGGGGAGTACAGCCACTCAGCAGCAAGATGAACCAATAGATCAACCAGAGGTGGAAGTGCAGGTGAACAATAGAGGGAAGCAAGTTGCAATTGTGAAAGGATCAATTGATAGAATTGAACATAGTGAAATCAATTATGATGAGTTGGCTAAAAGGAATGCATTTGTTGTACTAACTATAATGGAGCCATAAGAAGGGAATAAACGAAAGCGAGGAATCAGAAATGGGATAGGTCTAATGGACCTAGGAAGCAACTCAAGTAGCCATAATCCCCCATGATCATTGTATCTTGGAATATTAGAGGACTGAACAAGTCCTATAAACAGCGAGAATTAATGAAGTTCTTGCGGACAAATAAAGTAGATATGATAGCTTGCTTAGAAACTAGAGTGAAACAGCAAAAATCAAAGGCAATCTACAAGAAAATAGGTGGTGAGTGGAAAGTAGAGAATAACTATGCCTTTGCACCTAATGGAAGGATGTGGTTAATGGGGAAAGAAATAAATGTTCATGTTGCAATTCTGGAAAGCACAGACCAAATGATTCACTGTCAGGTGAAAGATAAGAATTCAACATTTTCTAGCTACATTACATTCGTGTATGGTCTGCATACTATACAACACAGAGTATCACTATGGAGGAGTTTGAGAAATGTCCAACATAGTGGTCCTTGGCTTATAATGGGTGATTTTAACAGTGTGTTAAGTGTGGATGACAGGATAAATGGGCGACCAGTGCATCAATCAGAAATGGCTGACTTTCAGGACTGTAATTGAAGACATTGGAGTGGGACAAATTACCAAAAGAGGAAATAGCTTTTCATGGAGTAACAAAAGGGATGCAGAAGTTAGAGTCTATAGTCATATAGACTGGGCTTTTGGAAATAGTGAGTGGTTAAATTCTTACACTCGAGTGGAGGTAGTATACATGTTACCTGATTGCTCAGACCATACGCCTATAATGGTAGACACTGAGGTGGTAAAAGTCAAAATGAAAAGAACTTATAGATTGCTAACAACAGTGATGAACCAAAAGGAGTACAAGGAAACAGTTCAGAGGATTTGGAGACAACAGATCAAAGGATGCACTATGTATTCTATTTTGATCAAATTGAAGAAAATTGAACAATGTACCAGGGACATACATAAGGAGCACTCCTCTGTTGATAAGAAGCTACAACGAATGAGAGAAGACTTGAAGGTGATACAAGGGAAGTTGAATGAAGATCACTTCAATAGAGTGTTGATTGATGAAGAAAAGAAATCTCTAGAAAGCATTGAGAAATGGGAGGCAATTCAAGAACAGATACTGAGGCAGAAATCAAGAGCAACTTGGATTCGGTTGGGGGACTGCAATACCAAATATTTCCATTCATATATGATGTCTAGACAAGCAATGAATAAGGTGAGTTGTATCCACAATGAAAACAAGCTGAGAATTACTGATCCACAGCAGATTCAACAAGAATTCACACAATTCTTTCAGCAGTTATTGGGTACAGCAGCAGAATAATTCCCAGGAATTGATATCAATGTGGCGAGATATGGTCCTTGTTTAACACTGAACCAACAGCAGCAAATGTTAATTCCAGTAACAAAGGAGGAAATTAGCCAGATAGTGCAAAATCTACCTAATGACAAGGCACCAGGTATAGATGGCTACCCTGCAGAATTCTTTAAAGAGTTTTGGCCAATTGTAGGAAAGGAAATTACAGAGGCAGTGCAACAATTTTTTCAAAATGGCAAACTTTTAAAAGATATAAACAGTACAACAGTTACACGAATTCCAAAAGTGAAGAATCCCAATTATGTTAAAGAATTTAGGCCCATTGCTTGCTGCTCAACATTGTATTAGATCATTGCTAAGATTCTGACAAATAGGCTTAAATTGGTTGTGGACTATCTGGTTGGGCCTTCACAATCTGCTGACATAGAAGGGAGGAATATTCTTGATATTATCATGGCACATGAATTGATCAAAGGATATACTCAAAAGGCAGTGTCCCCTAGATGCATGATTAAAGTTGACATCAGGAAGGCTTATGATTCAGTAGAATGGGAGTTTTCGAATGCAGTACTACTTGAGTTTGGGGTGCCTTACAAAATGGTAGCACTGATTATGAAATGTGTCTCTACAGTAAGCTATTCTCTTGTAGTAAATGGAGGACTGACCAACAAATTTGAAGCAAAGAAACGGCTAAGACAGGGGGACCAATGTCTCCCTATTTGTTTGTATTAGCCATGGAGTATCTAAACAGATCATTGAAGAAGCTAAGCAGGAATCCATATTTTAACTTCCACCCCAAATGCACCAGATTGCAAATCATACATATCTGCTTTGCAGATGATCTCTTGATGTGTTGCAGGGCTAATGAGATTTCAATGAAGCTATTTATGGAAGTATTTGAACAATTCTCAAAGGTATCAGGACTTCAAGCAAATTTGGAAAAAAGCTCATTATATATATCAGGTGTTTCAAGGGAATTCAGAGAAAAAATACTTTCAGAACTTCATCTAACAGAAGGTAGTTTTCCTTTTAAGTACCTAGGAGTGCCCTTATCTACAAGGAAGATTACTATAGCACAATGTATGCCTCTAGTTGAGAAGATAGTGGATAGAATGAGAAGCTGGACATCCAAATTTTTATCTTATGCTGGAAGACTTCAATTAATCAAGAGTGTACTATTTGAAATGCAAACTTACTGGGCTCAGGTATTCCTCATTCCAAAAAAAGTTATTAAGCTGGTAAATGGTATATGCAGGAATTACTTGTGGACTGGTAGTCATGATACTAGTCATAGGGCTCCTATAGCATGGGAGACATTGTGTAAACCAGAGGCTGCTAGAGGTTTGAACATTATTGACTATGAGAGATGGAATAAGGCAGCCTTAACTAAGCTTCTTTGGTTGTAATGTCAAAGAAAGACAAACTTTGGATCAAATGGATCCATTGCCATTATATAAAGAAGAAGGACATTACTACTATGGAGATTCCTAAGCAAGCTAGTTGGCTAGTAAGGAAGCTGTTTGAAGCAAGAGAGTGGTGGGCTGATGATAGCACAGGAGTGCAAGCCTGCATTCATAATGGGAAATTCAACATCAGGAAGGCATATATTCATAATACTCCACAATATCCCAAAGTCCACTGGAAATCACTAGTTATGGTGACTGGAATGTTACCAAAACAGAAATATATTTTATGGATGGCAATGCATAGGCGTTTGGCAACAGTTGACAGGTTAGCCAAATTGGGAATTCAAGTTGATCAAGCATGCATATTATGTGGGAGAGATATTGAAGAGACACATGACCACTTACACTTTGAATGTTCATACTCACAAAGTCTGTAGAAAGGAATGTTACAATGGCTGAAGTGTCAAAGAATAACAGGCAACTAGGAAGCAGAATTGCAATGGCTAAATGCCAATATCAACAACAGGAATCCAAGAAAAGCACTGCTAGGAGTGGTATTTGCTGCAGTAGTGTACAACATTTGGATGGAACGGAATGATAGAAGGTTTCAAAAACTGAGTAGAGAAGCTAAAGATAGAGCAAAGGAGATTGCACTTCAAGTGTACATTGCTGGACAGAAGAAACCTAAATGGTTACCTATTTTGCAGACTTTCAATAGTTACCCTACATGTAATTCTTGACATATGTGACAAATAGAGTATATTTGTAGTAGGATTTAGCTAAGCAACAATAGTTGAATAGTTTTTATTTGGGTGTAGTATGAGATCTGTTCTATAGTCCAAATGAACAGATGATGTAAATTAACAAATTGGTTGAAATAAAATTTTCCCTTTCGACCAAAAAATAATAATAATGATAATAATGAAGATGATGATGATGATGATGATGATGATGATGATGATGATGATAATAGCGGAAGTCTAATTTATAAGTCTGAATCAAATGCAGAATAGTCAATAATAGCTTCTACCCAAGATTTGGTGTCACATTACTCACGAACCACTAAGAATATACTAAATACAAAGGTCTGAAAGAAACATAAAAGCTGTCTGTCTCGAAACAAGGAGGCAACAGTCTAAAAGAGAACATAAGGAAGAGACGCCAGGACTGCGGACGCCTGAAAGTCTACCTCGGTCTCGTAAAATGGAAGCCTACTCCCCCGCTAATGCTGTTGCTGCTCCTCAAAACCTGGACCTGTCCAAAAATGCATAGAAGTGTAGCATCAGCACAACCGACCCTATGTGCTGGTAAGTGTCTAGCCTAAACCCGGTGAAGTAGTGACGAGGCTAGACCGCACACCACATAAACCTGTGCAGTTATAAATATACAACGGAAACAAAATACCAAACAACTAACAATATGGGGGGGGGGAACATGCTATGGGGAGATAACAATAGTAACAGTAATCTCGAGTAACAAACTAAAGCAGCTTAGATTCACAATGAACAAGGAATCAATACTTAATATAAACACATGGTATCAATAACTATTATGGCGTGCAACCCGGTCCATAATTACCATTGTTGCGACGTGTAACCCGATCCATAAATACCACTATTGCGGCGTGCAACTCGATCCACAAATTCCACTGTTGCAGCGTGCAACCCGATCCACAAATACCATTGTTGCGGTGTGCAACCCGATCCACAAATACCACTGTTGCGGCATGCAACCTGAGCCATATCACTTATCATCTATCATTGTTGCGGCGTGCAACCCGATCCTCATATGTTATTGTTGAGGCGTGCAACCCGATCCTCAATATCATTGTTTCGGCGCGCAACCCGATCCATATCATTCAACATCTGACTTCCCAAACAACAGTCACAATTAAGTGGCATAAAAATAAGCAAATATTTGACGAAATACCAGCAAGGGAGAGAATCCAACAAGTTCAACCGAACGTCCCAACAAGGGAATAATCAACAACGCTTTCTCTTTCTTACTTTTCTTATATTATAGTCCACTCTACCACTTTGAGCCAATGCTCCAAAGAATTAGTCATTTCATATACTTTCAATATCCGTATCACAATTCGAGCCAATGCTTCTAGGTATCAAATAATTATATCACCGTTCACATATTATTCACAACATATAGAATCCTCCAATAAGCACGGAATTCACAACCAATTCATGATAATCACTTTATAAGGACTCACAGTCATGCTAGGCACAAATGTATAAATACTCGTCACCATGCCTATATATTGTACTCGATCACATAGCAATTAACAACAAGACTCAACTCCTATTCCCTCAAGCTAGGCTTAAACCAAACACTTACCTCAAAGCCTTGAAATCTACTTAATCCTCAACTATCGCTTTACCTCGTGGTTCCACCTCCAATTCGCTCTAATCTAATCACAAATTTCTCAATTACTTTAATAAACACTAAATGAATCAATTTGAATGCATAAGAATGAATTTCCCAAGTTTTTCCCAAAAATTCTAAAATCGCCACCGGGCCCACGTGGTCAAAACCCGAGGTTCGAACCAAAACCCGATTACCCATTCCCCCACGAACTCAAATATATAATTTGTTTTGAAATCGAACCTCAAATCGAGGTCCAACTCCCGAATTTATAGTAAACGTAGGTTCTACCGAAAACCACAATTTTCACCCATGAAAATCATTGATTTCAAGTGGAAAATATGTTTAATGATGTTAACGATTGAAAGAATTGAGTAAAAATCAACTTACAAGTGATTTGGGATGAAGTTTACTCTTGAAAAATATCCTATGGTGTTTGGGTTTTGAAAGAATGGTGAAAAGTGATGTAAATTTGACTTAAGTATAAAATTTGCTGGGCCTCGGATGTGGGAATTGCGAAGTCACGTTTGCATTTGCGAACACTGTGCATTTTACCGGACTTCGCATTTGCGAACTTGGGCCATTTGGGGAAGGTTCGTATGTGCGAACATTTGGTGGCATTTGCGATCATAGACGAGATTTCCCTTTCTTCGCATTTGCGAAGAAAAGTTCGCATTTGCGAGACCATAAGACCTGGGCCTTCTTCGCACGTGCGATGGGCCGTTTGCATTTGCGAACCTTGGCCTGCCTCGTCAAGTTTCGCATTTGCGAACCAGCCTTCGCATTTGTGATATCTGGGCATTCGCATTTGCGAACCATGGCTTCGCATTTGCGAAAATTGCAGAAGCCAAATTACCAGATTTCTACAAGTTAAAAAATGCAATGCGTGGCCTATCCAAAACTCACCCGAGCCCTCGGGGCTCCAAACCAAACATGTACACAACCTCAAAAACATCCTACAGACTTACTCGTGCGATCATATCGCCAAAATAACATCGTATACATCGAATCAAGCCTCAAAACTCATGTTTTTCTTTGAAAATGTTCATAAAGCATCAAATTTCCATTTCGAGTCCGAAACACGTCATACGACGTCCATTTTCAACCAAATTTTACAGAAAGCACTTAAACTATATATAAGACTTGTACCGGGCGTCGCAACCAAAATACGAGCCCGATACCACAGTCTTTTAATTCATTTTCATTTCCTTTTTCTTTAATAATTTAAGAAAAAAATTTCACAGAAAAATTCTTTCATCGTGCTCTAGACCTCGGAATTCGACTCCAGGCACATGCTCGAGTCCCATATTTTTCTACGGACCTTCTGGACCGTCCAATCTCGGGTCCGGGTCCGGGTCCGTTTACCCAAAATGTTGACCAAAGTCAACTTTAATTATATTAATATCAAAATTCATCATTTTTCACACAAAATTCATATTTAAGCCTTCCGGCTACACGCCCGGACTATGCACGCAAGTTGAGGCAAGTAAAAATGAGGTTTTCAAGACCTCAGAAGCACGGAGTGGATGAGGAAATAGGTGATGACCCTTTTGGTCGTCACATCCTCCACCTCTATTACAACCATTCGTCCTCGAACGGACAAAAGAAAGAAGTACCTGAGTCGGGGAACAGATGTGGATAACGGCTCCGCATATCAAACTCGGACTCCCGGGTCGAGGCCTCAAGGGGCTGACCTCTCCACGGAACACGAACAGAGGGAAAACTCCTAGATCTCAACTGACGAACCTACCGGTCTAGAATAGCTACTGGCTCCTCCTCATAAGATAAATCCTTGTCCAACTGGACAGTGCTGAAGTCTAACACATGGGTAGGATCGCCGTGATACCTCTGAAGCATAGACACATGAAAAACTGGATGCATGGCTGATAAGCTAGGTGGCAATGCAATTATATAAGCCACCTCTCCTACTCGATCAAGAATCTCAAACGGGCCAATGTACCTAGGGCTAAGCTTGCCCTTCTTTCCGAACCTCATCACGCCCTTCATAGGCGACACCTGGAGCAATACCCGCTCACCAACCATAAAAGCTACATCTCGGACCTTATGCTCTGCATAACTCTTCTGCTTGGACTGAGCTGAATGAAGCCTCTACTGAATGATCTTGACCTTGTCTAAGGCCTCCTGAACTAAGTTTGTATCCAATAACCGAGCCTCTCCCGGCTCAAACCATCCGACTGGAGACCGACATCGCCTACCATACAAAGCCTCATATGGGGCCATCTGAATGCTGGACTGGTAGCTGTTGTTGTAGGCGAACTCTACTAAAAGCAAATGGTCCCACGAGCCTCCAAAATCAATGACACAAGCTCGGAGCATATCCTCCAAAATATGTATAGTCCGCTCGGACTGACCGTCCATCTAAGGATGGAATGCAGTGCTCAACTGAACCTGGGTGCCCAACTCTTGCTGAACTGCTCTCCAGAAGCGCGAGGTAAATTGCGTACCTCGGTCCGAAATGATGGATACCGACACACCATGAAGGCAGAAAATCTCCCATATATAAATCTCAGCTAACCTCTCGGATGAATAGGAGACTGCCAATGGAATGAAATGCGATGACTTGGTCAGCCAATCAACAATGAACCAATTAGCATCAAACTTCTTCTGAGTCAACGGAAGTCCAGTAACGAAATCCATGGTAATCCTCTCCCACTTCCACTCGGGGAGCTCAATCCTCTGAAATAAACCATCGGGCCTCTGGTGCTCATACTTGACCTACTGACAGTTCAGACACTGAGCTACATACACAAAAATATCCTTCTGCATCCTACACCACCAATAATGCTACCGCAAGTCCAGATACATCTTTGTGGTGCCCGTGTGAATAGAATATCGAGAACTATGGGCATCCGCTAAGATTAACTCTCGAATCCCATCAACATTGGGCACACAAACTCACCCCTGCAATCTCAAAGCACTATCATCATCTAAGGTCACCTTCGTGGCACCTCCACGCTACACCGTGTCTCTCAGGACACACAAATGGGGATCATCAAACTGCCGATCATGGATACGCTCCAATAATGAAGAACAAGCGACCGTGCAAGCTAACACTTTGCTAGGCTCAGAAATATCTAATCTCACCAATAAATTGGCCAAAGCCTAAACATCTAAATCAAGCGGTCTCTAGCTGACAGGAACATAAGCAAGACTACCCATGCTGGCGGACTTCCTACTCAATGCATCGGCCACCACATTGGCCTTAACCGAGTGATACAAGATAGTAACATCATAATCTTTCAAGAACTCTAACCACCTTCACTGTCTCACATTCAACTCCTTCTGCTTGAACAGGTACTAAAGGCTCTTGTGATCCGTGTACACCTCACACATCACGCCATATAGATAATGCCTCCAAATCTTCAAAGCATGAACAATAGCTGCCAACTCTAGATCATGAACCGGATAATTCTTTTCGTGGATCTTTAGCTATCTCGAAGCATAGGCAATGACTTTGCCATCCTACATCAATACTGCACCAAGACCGATGCAGAAAGCAACGCAATAAACTGTGTAAGGCCCTGAACCGTGGGCAACACTAACACCGGTGTTGTGGTCAGGGCTGTCTTGAGCTTCTGAAAGCTCGCATCACACTCATCTGACCATCTGAACTGGGCGCCCTTCTGGGTCAATCTGGTCATCGGGGCTGCAATACACAAAAATCCCTCCACGAACCGACGGTAATAACCTGCTAACCCCAAGAAACTCCGAATCTCAGTCGTTGAAGCTGGTCGAGGCCAATTCTTGACTGCCTCAATCTTCATCGGGTCCACCTGAATACCCTCTGCTGATACAATATGACCCAGAAATGCAACCGAACTCAACCAGAACTCGCACTTTGAATACTTAGCATATAACTGACGATCCTTCAGAGTATGAAGAACTACTCTGAGGTGTTGCACATGCTTTTCCTGGCTGCGGGAGTACACCAGAATATCATCAAGAAAGACTATCACGAATAAGTCTAGATATGTCCCGAACACTCGGTTCATCAACTCCCTAAATGCTGCTGGTGCATTGGTCAACCCAAATGACATGACTAAAAACTCATAGTTCCCCTACCGAATGCGGAATGCTATCTTAGGGACACCAGACACATTAATCCTCAGCTGATGGTAGCCAGATCTCAAGTCTATCTTTGAAAATACCTTTGCTCCCTGAAGCTGGTCAAACAAATCATCAATCCTTGGCAGTAGATACTTGTTCTTTATCGTCACTTTTTTCAATTGCCGGTAATCAATGCACATTCTCATCGATCCATCCTTTTTCTTCACAATTAACACTGGTCCACCCCAAGGAGAAACACTAGGCCTGATAAAGCCCTTCTCTAGAAAATCTTGCAACTGGTCCTTTAACTCCTTCAACTCTGGCGGGGCCATGCGATACGACGGAATAAAAATGGGCTGCGTGCCTGGGGCCAGATCAATACAAAAATCAATATGCCTGTCGAGCGGCATAGCCGACAAGTCTGAAGGGAAAACCTTGGGGAACTCCCGAACAATAGGAACAGAGTCAATAGAAGGGACCTCTGTGCTGGAATCGCAAACATATGCAAAATAAGCTAAACAACCCTTCTCGACCATGCGTCGAGCCTTTACATATGAAATAACACTACGGGTGGCATGACCTGTGGTCCCTCTCCACTCCAATCGGGGCAAATCTGGCAAAGCCAAGGTCACGGTCTTGGCGTGACAATCCAAGATAGCATGATACGGGGACAACCAATCCATCCCCAATATAACATCGAAATCCACCATGTCTAAAATCAATAAATCAACAAGGGTTTCATGACCCTCATACACTACTACACAGGAACGATCAACTCGGTCGACCACTATAGAATCACCCACCAGTGTAGATACATAAATAGGAATACCCAAGGCATCACTAGGCATAACCAGGTAGGGTAAAAAATAGGACGACACATACGAACACGTAGACCAAGGGTAAAATAGCACTGAAGCATCTCTAACACAAATCAGAATGGTACATGTAATGTCTGCACCTAAAGACTCAGCCTCTGGCCTGGCTGCTGGCTGGCCTCTACCTCCGGCGACATGAACTCCACCTCTAAAATCTCTACCTCCACCTCTAATACCTCTGTCACCGCCTCTAGTTGGCTGGGTAGGCTGTGGAACCTCCGCTGCTTGAATCATAGTGCGAGAACTCTGATGCTGGAAGCTGCCATAAACTCGAGGACAATATCTGACAATGTGCCTCGGATCACCACAAACATGGCAAGATCTCATCTGCTGTGGCTGAGCACCCCTCAACCTCGGGCAAACCCTACTGTTGTGACCATACTCACCACACTCATAACATCTACACGAACGCTGCAGCAGAGGGAACTGAGTTTGACCCTGTCGACCTGAATGACCACTTGAAGTACCATGAGCGACCTGGAGAGCTGACCGAAAAGGCTTGGGAGGATGGCCTCTACCATAAGAACATCTACCTCCTAACAAGGTACCACCGAATCTACCTGCATGATGGGGCCTCTTATCCGACCCATGACTACCTCCGTGTAGCAGAGCTATCTCAACTCTACGGCCAACATTGGCTACCTCCTGAAAAGTGATCTCACTCCCAGCCTGAGCCATTATACCCGGCTGACCAGCCGCTACTGGCGAAATCACTGGAAGCAAACCCGCTCGAATGACACCCTCTATGAGGCCTACCAATCGGACTTAAGCATCCTGGATAACTTGGGTGGCAATGAACCCTTTTAGGACCTGAGCTGGGCCCACCGAAACTGCTGGGACGGGAACCTCCTCCTCAAAATCAACCTGAGGCTCTTCCACTACGGCTGCTGCTGGGGTCTCGGACTGTTGAGCGATAGCTGAAGAAGCGCGTGTTATGGCCATCTGCGGAGGAATAGAGTAGAAATTCAATCGGTATTTAAAAAATAGAACCGCACGACGAGAAAGAACAAATGCGAAACTTTCATAACTCTGTAGCTTTTGGGGGATAAATACAGACGTCTCCGTACCGATCCCTCAGGATTTCCCAGATTTCCCCCCATCGGGATCGTGATGGCACCTACTCGTTGTAGCTAGGCAAGCCAACTTATTTACCTTTTCATCAATAAACAAATCTATCAATAATTTATAGCATCAAAAAGAAATATCGAATTCAATAATAATAATAATAATAATAATAATGATAATAATAGCGGAAGTCTAATTTATAAGTCTGAATCAAACGCGGAATAGACAATAATAGCCTCTACCCAAGATTTGGTGTCACATTACTCACGAACCACTAAGAATATACTAAATACAAAGGTCTGAAAGAAACATAAAAGATGTCTGTCTCGAAAAAAGGAGGCAACAGTCTAAAAGAGAACATAAGGAAGAGACGCGGGGCCTGCGGATGCCTGCAAGTCTACCTCGGTCTCGTAAAATGGAAGCCTACTCTCGCACTAATGCAGCTGCTGCTCCTCAAAACCTGGACCTGTGCAAAAATGCACAGAAGTGTAGCATCAGCACAACCGACCCCATGTGCTGGTAAGTGTCTAGCCTAACCCCGGCGAAGTAGTGATGAGGCTAGACCGGACACCACATAAACCTGTGCAGTTATAAATACACAACAGAAATGAAATACCAAACAACTAACAATATGGGGGGAAACATGCTATGAGGAGATAACAATAGTAACAGTAATCCCGAGTAACAAACTAAAGCAGCTTAGATTCATAATGAACCAGGAATAAATACTCAATATAAACACATGGTATCAATAATTGTTGCGGCGTGCAACCCGCTCCATAATTATCATTGTTGCGGCATGCAACCCGATCCACAAATACCATAGTTGCGACGTGCAACCCGATCCACAAATACCACTATTGCAGGGTGCAACCCAATCCACAAACACCACTGTTGCGGCGTGCAACCTAATCCACAAATACCACTGTTGCGGCGTGCAACCCGACCCATATCATTTATCATGTATCATTGTTGCGGCGCACAACTCGATCCTCATATGTTATTATTGCGACGTGCAACCCAATTCTCAATATCATTGTTGCGGCGCGCAACCCGGTCCATATCATTCAACAGTCTGACTTCCCAAACAACAGTCACAATTAAGGGGCATAAAAATAAGCAAATATTTGACGAAATCCCGGTAAGGAAGAGAATCCAACAAGTTCAACCAAACGTCCCGACAAGGGAATAATCAACAACGCTTTCTCTTTCTTACTTTTCTTATATTATATTCCATTCTACCATTTTGAGCCAGCGCTCCAAAGAATCAGTCATTTCAAATACTTTCAATATCCGTATCACAATTCGAGCCAATGCTTCTAGGTATCAAATAATCATATCACCGTTCACATATTATTCACAACATATAGAATCCTCCAATAAGCACGGAATTCACAACCAATTCATGATAATCACTTTATAAGGACTCACGGTCATTCTAGACACCAATGTATAGATACTCGTCACCATGCCTATACATCATACTCGATCACATAGCAATTAGCAACAAGACTCAACTCCTATTCCCTCAAGCTAGGGTTAAACCAAACACTTACCTCAAAGCCTTGAAATCCACTTAATCCTCAACTATCGCTTTACCTCACGGTTCCACATCCAATTCGCTCGAATCTAATCACAAATTTCTCAATTACTTTAATAAACGCTATATGAATCAATTTGAATGCATAAGAATGAATTTCCCAAGTTTTTCCCAAAAATACCAAAATTGCCCCCGGGCCCACGTGGTCAAAACCCGAGGTTCGAACCAAAACCCGATTACCCATTCCCCCACGAACTCAAATTTATAATTTATTTTGAAATCGGAACTCAAATCAAGGTCCAACTCCCCAATTTATAAAAAACCTAGGTTCTACCCAAAACCCCAATTTTCACCCATGAAAATCATTGATTTCAAGTGAAAAACATGTTTAATGATGTTAACAATTGAAAGAATTGAGTAAAATTGATGAAGTTTGCTCTTGAAATATCGCCTATGGTGATTGGGTTTTGAAAGAATGGTGAAAATTGATGAAAATTCGAGAAAGTATAAAATTTGCTGGGCCTCGGATGTGGGAATTGCAAAGTCATGTTCGCATTTGCGAACACTGTGCATTTTGCTGGACTTCGCATTTGCAAACTTGGGCAATTTGGGGAAGGTTCGCATTTGCGAACATTTGGTCGCATTTGCGATCATAGACCAGATTTCCCCTTCTTCGCATTTGCGAAGAAAAGTTTGCATTTGCGAGACCCTAAGACCTGGGCCTTCTTTGCATTTGTGATGGGCCGTTCGCATTTGCGAACCTTGGCCTGCCTGGGCTGGTTTCGCATTTGCGAACCAACCTTCGCATTTGCGATATATGGGCATTCGCATTTAGGAACCCTGGCTTCGCATTTGCGAAAATTGCAGAAGCCAAAATACCAGATTTCTACAAGTTCAAAAATGCAATGCGTGGCCTATCAAAACTTACCCAAGCCCTCGGGGCTCCAAACAAAACATGTACACAACCTCAAAAATATCCTACGGACTTACTCGTGTGATCAAATCGCCAAAATAACATCGTATACATCGAATCAAGCCTCAAAACTCATGTTTTTCTTTGAAATGTTCATGAAGCATCAAATTTCCATTTCGAGTCTGAAACACGTCAAACGACGTCCGTTTTCAACTAAATTTTACAGAAAGCGCTTAAACTATATATAAGACTTGTACCAGACGTCGGAACCAAAATACGAGCCCAATACCACAGTCTTTTAATCTATTTTCATTTCCTTTTTCCTTAATAATTTCAGAAAAACAAGTTCACAGAAAATTCTTTCCTCGGGCTCTAGAGCTCAAAATTCGACTCCAGGCACATGCCCGAGTCCCATATTTTTCTACGGACCTTCCGGGACCGCCCAATCTTAGGTCAGGGTGCGTTTACCCAAAATGTTGACCAAAGTCAACTTTAATCATATTAATATCAAAATTCATTATTTTTCACACAGAATTCATATTTAAGCCTTCCGGCTACACGCCCGGACTGTTACCTTCTTCCAATTCCTCCTTGCTTGCCTTAAAAATAAGACTAACACCATTCAACGCATAACATACTCTATCTACACTCGTCCCGAGTGACCTTGAATCACGAGACCAGGCTATCTCCATTCCCACGAACTATTCCATATCACTCAAATGCTACGCCACAAGTCAAAATATCATAGAACATCCTGGGCACCTTCTCATAAGCTGCTACAAAGCTTGATTCTTAATTGTGCTCGTAGGCTCAAAATCATTGGGCACCACACTTTAACTTCTGAATTCACTAGGACCATTATACAGAGCCACCCGCTATGACTTGGTCCCGAATATAATCAGCTCCCTGAATCTTCTAGCACATTAATACCCTCTCAATGAAGTACCTAGCAGAGTCACTCCCCTTTTAACCCGTTTCTATACAAGGCATAAATCTTAAATCTTTTCCCAAGTTCGAACATGAGCCCATAAGGCTAACCATAGGACATCCTTAATAATTCCTCCACTCAATTTACTACTTATGGTCTTTTCTCGTAGCTGAATTAACCGATCAATATGCTAATAACTAGAAATCATGCAAGTAGTTAATCATATAGCCCAATCATAAGCGGTGGGACTCTCCCACTTAACTTGAAGCCATCATTTCACCCTTCTTGAGTTTGCCCGACCTTTTTACCTCTTATTGACTTAACCTCACGCCACCAATTATCAAAATCTCTCGGGATCTTCCTGTAAATCCCCATCTTTCATAT
>MU783135.1:53878-72207 GCA_026770625.1 Nicotiana glauca | reverse complement strand
AGTAGTTAATCATACAGCCCAATCATAAGCGGTGGGACTCTCCCACTTAACTTGAAGCCATCATTTCACCCTTCTTGAGTTTGCCCGACCTTTTTACCTCTTATTGACTTAACCTCACGCCACCAATTATCAAAATCTCTCGGGATCTTCCTGTAAATCCCCATCTTTCATATTCTGAGTCTTCATCCACATTCGCACGACCGATCTCTTTGTTGAACAACTAATATAATTCCTTGCAGAAGTTTTGCCAACCACGTGACCGCTAATCTGCTCACGGGGAATAACCCACCTAGGGTAATCACCTCCCGACATCTTCCCACGCCGCTGCACGGGGACTGGTCTTCGCTTTTGTAGGAATCCTTAGATTTGCGATGTGGCCCTGAGGCTCATTAGGCTGGCGATAATGGCTCTTATGCCTCTAGTCAAAGTGACCTTTTAGTGTAAGATGGCATTTGAGCTCTTATACTTTTTGCCCTAGGGCATTTTCAGGTAACTATTTTGGGTCAATTTCCGAATTGGGTTGTGATTCGAGCTCATTCGACCCTCAAGTTTTTAGATTTGTGTGGGCTGGTGACAATGGCTCTTAAGACTTGGGTTGAAGTGACCTTTTATGTGTAAGCTGGCGCTTGAGCTCTTATGCATTTTGCCCTGGGGTCAGTCTCCGAATCATGTTAATACTCGAGCTCATTCGACCATCAAATTTTTAGATTTGTGTGGCCAGGCGAACGATGGCTCTTATGCCTTGGGTCGAAGAAACCTTTCATGTGGGCTTTATTTTTCCCTCATTAAGGACTATTTGCATTAATTTTTTCCTAACACTTTGACGGTTCACGAAGAACCTCGATTAGGAGCCATTTTGTGGTGATGATCGAGCACCTCGGGAGGTTTGGCTCGGAGGCTGAGTAGCTCGAAGCTTGTGATTTGGACCTGACATGGTCGAAGCTCTTTTGCTATTCCTAGGGTAGCCTGTTTAAGCGGTTCTTTTCGAAGTAGATTCGAAGTCATTGAAGGCCTGTGATTTTGCAGCGACGGTTGGGCCTCCCCGAGTCGCATTAGTTTTCCTGGTACAACCTTATGACTATAGTTATTTGTGCTTGGCTTTGATCCCAGGTGAAGTAGTTTGGGTGTATATATCGAGGGTATGCCTTTTTAGGGGTCTTACAAGTTCGATATATAGCCTAAATATTTTGATCGGGTTTATGCCTTTAGCAAGGTCTTACAAAATTTTCATGCTGTTTAGGTCTTACAATTATTAGATACCTGGTAGAAGTGTGGTTCATGCCTTGCTCGAGGTCTTACATATATTGTTGATGCCTTATGTAGGCCTTACGAGACCAAGTCTGCCCGCTCGGGGTCTTATAGCCTCGGGTTTTCTAAAAAATGGAGATTTGACGATAGTCCCCGAGTTATCGAGGGTGTTCTGGCTCGAGAGTCATTTACTTGTAAGCTTGGTGTTGCCTCATTGAAGGAGTACAAATTTGGCGATTCTGACCCTAAGGTCATACGATTTTTGAGATTTTCACGGCAGTCCCCGAGTGTTTGGGACTCTTTCAGCCTTGGATTCATTTTGCAATTTTCATGTTTCCTCGTTAAGGGCTTATAAGCTTGGAGTCCAGACTCAGAGGTTATTCGGAGATTGATTTGTCGATGCCAGTCCCCGAGTGTTCGGGGCGCTTTGACAGAGGAATCATTTTTTGCGAAAATGCTGAGTTTCTTTCGGAGTGTGAAATACTTTCTACTAAAGGTATCTTTGATTACATGGTATACGTATACATGTTCTCACCATTGGGGGCCTGGCTATACAGACACGGCTTGTTCGACCGCTTGGCCCGGTACATCATTTCCTAATAGGACCTATTTGGTATTTCTTGGTTTTTCTGATGAATGGCCTTCCGGGGTGTTCAAAGTTGATTACAAAAGAAGCCTTGAATACTTGTTGATTCTTCCTTAGGTAGCATGTGGATGTTTTCTCGTTAAAAACCTTGTTGGCGAAAACCCTTTTAGGGATAAAAACTCGGTCGAAGGAAAAGAGTGCAACGGATGCTTTAAAACCTCAAGGTCTTCGAGCTGGATTAGCGTCTCGACTGCTTCGATCGGGCTCCTGCATAATATTTAGTGCAAAATATAAAATGAAAAATGGAGATGGTGATACCTTAGCATGGGATGTGCAGGCGATGTTACGAGGTCTTATAGGCCTCGGTCGCTTCAGATAAAGACATGGTACGGTCCTCTGATTTGTTCAATCGGGCTTAGCCAAAAGATGTAGTTTGATTATACTTTGGGTCTTTCTCTGGTGGAGGTATCGGTGTTGGTATCACATCGTGCACAACAAACATTTCCCTCGCTATATATTTTTCCACGTAGGCAGTTTTAATCCCATCCTTTGTCGGGAATTTCATCATTTGGTTGAGGGTAGATGGTACTTCTCTCATACAGTGTATCCATGGTCTCCTGAACAAAGCATTGTACCTCATGTATCTATCGATGACATGGAATTTGACATTCTATTGTGCCAGCCACGTTGACCGGGAGGGTGATTTCTCCTTTTATCGTTTCACTTTCCATGTTGAATTCATTGAGGACTCGAATGGCAAGCACGATTTGGTCAAGTAGTTTGAGCCACACTATTACCCTCGACATCATAATGTTGGCCGAGCTATATGGATCCAGGAGTACACATTTTACTTGAAATGTATTTATGAGGAAAGAGATTACCAGTGCGTCTTTGTAAGGTTAGGACAAGGACTTAGTGTCCTTTTTCGCTGAACATGAGAGCATCCTATGTACCCTCAGGTTCACTTCTCTCTAGTGATGCATATTTCTGTCCTTCTCATCACGGGTTCTTGTAGGGCACCAACGCTTCCCAAGATCATATGGATGACATGTTGTGACTCGTTCGTTTCGTTCTTCTTGGCCGCTTCTCTTTATCGAAATTGGTTTTTGGCCCGATCACTTAGGAATTCCCTGAGATGACCCTCATTGAGTAGTCTGGCTACTTCCTCTCAGAGCTGGTGGCAATCCTCGATCCTGTGGCCATATGTTTTATGAATTCACACATTAAGTTATGGTTCCTTTGTGAATGATCTGATTGCACAGGCCTGGGCTACTTGGCGTCTTTGATTTGTTGATGGTGAAGACAATGTTTGATATATCGATGTTGAAGTTGTAATCTGACATGTGAGGTGCCTCTACTCATCCTACGTTCCTATCGAATCTGGCTCTGTTGATGATTCCTCAAGAATTCTTTTCTCGGTTTATCCTTCGGTCATTTCAAGGTGGGTTATGCCTTGGGGCATTCCTTCGGTCTTCGATGTATGGCTGATATCTTTATTTATTTGACTTTGGCTCCTTTGTCAGGAGCCTGCTTGGGTACACCGAGCCCGAGGGGGCTCCCAGCTGGTCGTCTTTGACCCTAATTTTTGACTGGTATCAGTTATGAACATCCAATCAAGTTAAGATAGGGTATTCGACCAGATTCTCTTTCAGCTGCTTCGAAGCTACCAAGTTTCGCTCATTCAGACCTTGAGTGAAGGCCTTTACTACCCAGTCATCGGAGACCGTTGGTAGTTCCATTCTTTCCATTTGAAAGCGAGATACAAATTCTCACAGCATCTCATTCTCCCTTTGCTTGAATTTGAAGACGTCGATTTCCTGGTAGCCACCTTGATGGCCCCGGCGTGCACCTTTATAATGGAATCTGCTAACAGCGCAAATGAATCTATACAGTTTGGGGCCAAATTATGATACCACATCATCGCCCCTTTAGAGAGTGTTTCTCCAAATTTTTTAAGCAGGACAAACTTGATCTTGTCATCCTTCATGTCGTTGCCCTTTACTGCACAGGTTTAAGTGGTAATGTGTTTATTGGGTTCCAAGGTACCGTTGTATTTCAGAAGCTACAGCATCCTGAACATCTTCGAAATAGTTTCGGGGCCATTTCCTATGGGAACGGCTTATGCACAAACTTCTTCGAGTCCACACCCTTCAAGATTGATGGCGCATCTGGAATTTGGTCGACCCTGGAGTTGTAAGTCTTGACCTTCTTATCGTTGGCTTCTATCATTTTCTCGCCCGATTCAATCCTTCTGGTGAGTTCCTCGAGCATCTTTATGATGGCGGGATCGGCTATCGACACATTATTGTTTGATCTCTTTGGAACCTGTTCGACCGGGGGAGCTTTCCCCAGTGCCACTGTAGTAGAAGTTTTATGGTGACTTTGCATCTGAGCAATAGCCAGCTGTTGTGCCTGCAATATTTCAAAAATAAAATGAAGTCTAACTTCTCGTTCTTCTCGAGCTGTGGTTTTTTGGGCTTCCTCTTGGTCGCCTTGGTGTATGCTCCTATAAGTGTGGGAGCTTATTTCGACGTGTCGAGCATCGCATGAGACTTCGTCCACCGGAATTGGTCTTGGTGCGTTCTCGAGATTTTGTATTGGCTCACTACCAACTGGAATAGCCACACCATTCTCTCCGTAATACTCAATATTATTGTTTACTGAATCAGACATTACGAACTGAAATCAAAGATCATTGGACAAGAAAATGTGTGAAAGATAACTTGCGTTGTGTAATGAAACTAGGAAGAAAATAATCACTATTATTTTTAGCTCCACGATGGGCTCCAAACTGTTTACCGTGAAAATGGTAATAACAATTAAATTTTTTGATGGTACTCTAAAAATATGTGATCTATTTTTATGCTAGTTGTTAAGAAGATGATGCCATATGTATTAAGTTTAGAGAAAAAATGAGAGCTCAAGATAAGGCGATAATCAACCGATAGGCTAGTCAATCGGGGCTTCGAACTTGTCAATTCGGGGCCTCGAGTTCGATTCCAGGGCTCCGCTATGAGCCATCGAGGTTGATTGGGGTAGGGTTAACAGTTATAATAAAATCAATGAATGCTCTTTATGGCCAATGATAAGCAATAATTGATGAACAAGTATAAAGGTAATAAATGATAGCAATAATAACGAGAAAGTACGTTAGAAAGCAGAGAGAATTTTTTTTTATATTCGTGTGGAGCAACTGGAGCAACAGAGGTTACAAAATGACAAGGATCCCCTTTATATAGGAGGGTAATCCCTACATGGTACAAAATGCATTAATTACAAAGGTATGGTAATGGGATAGCTAGACAAGACACCCTGATTCAGGTTTAGAGTAGATTGCTAAGCTTCATTAGTCTTAGCCATGAGCCTTGGGAACTACCCATCTTCACCATAGTAGTGGTCATCATTATCCTAAGGTCAAGTGTGGATGACGCTCGAGGGAGGGTGCTCGGTTGTGGCCTCGGGACTTCGAGGTGACCCTCCCAAGTACCTAAATGACAAGAAATTAGATCCTCCGATTTTGCCGTATATAATTCTGTGTTTGCATAACGGGCCGCCGAAATGCACTATTCTGAAAAATATTTTTCCTTAACTTTTTAGTGCACAGGTCAATCCAAAAGGTCTGAACCGTAGCGAGCTTGCGATCTGCGAAGAATTTAATAAAATTTTGACATATATTCTTCACTTGGCAGTACGAGATTTTGGGTATTTGAGTAAAAATTTCATGGGGCCTTACAACATGTACCTCTAGCGGTCTAATAGACGTAGCAGCATGGATGATACGGAGACTTAGGCGACCCGCATCCAACATAGTCTCTTTCAGTGCATTGTATTTATTTTCTGTACAAATATGTGTTTTGGGCAGTTATTGTACTTCATTTGATTTCCTAGTGATTGATCATACACTTGTGACACCGGATTTTGGGATAATTATGGGATATTTAATATTAAAATTTGTGAACACTCTTATTTATTCAGTGATGATTACCTTTTTACTAGTAAATTACAGGAAATTATGGCTCCTAAAATATTAAAATGAGAGTTTAATTAATTATTAAATGTTGGCTTGACTGACCGAGGTGTCCGGTGCCATCACGGCCTTTGATGAATTTTGGGGCCATGACATTCAGGAATTTTGGTTCATTTTCCATCATTTTTAGTCGCTTTGAAGCTTTTAGGAGCGATTTTTAGGAGGGATTCAAGGGATTATCAGTGAGTTAAGTTGCTTGATCCCTAATACTCGTATATGTGGTGATTTCCCATTGTTTAATCATGTAATTAATGAGCATTAGGGGTAAAAATGAAGGGTTAGGGCTTGGAATTTTGGAGGGTTTGATTTGAGGATTTGAGGGGCAAAAAGACAGACTTTGATGAATTTTGTATGTATGGACTCGTGAGTGAATGGGCTTTGTAGTTTTGTAATTTTTGTCGGATTTTGAGATGTGGGCTTGGGGGGCGGGATTCGGGGAAATTCGGGATTTGTGTCCAATTAAGTAAATTTTCATGTGGAATTGGTCCCTTGACCTATATTGATTTCACTGTATTGCTTTTGGCTAGATTCAGGATGTTTGGAGGTCAGTTCGAGAGATAAAGGCGTCGCGGAGTAGGATTTTGGCTTGATTGAGGTAAGTAATGCTTCCAAACTTGGTTCTGAGGGTTTGAAACCCCGAACTATATGTTACGTGATTAGTATTGAGGTGACGTACATGCCAAGTAACGGGCGTGCGGCCGTGCACCGTGAGAATTGTGGCCTGGTTCATTCCATGACAACACTTAGTGTCTCTTTCTTGTTGATATCCATGTTTCTATCACGTGATTAAGTAAATGAGCTGTAAATCATGCTAGATATCATTTTAGGGCTTCACACCGATATTGTTGAGACCCGAGTGGTCATTTCTTGTTGTCAACTTATTAGTTTCATTGATATTTTGTACTTACTCTTATTCATGCATATCATATCATGTCTAAGTCTCAATTGTTATTATTTGGAACATCATATCATTGTTTCGGGCTAGTTTCATGTCATTGTGAGCCCGTGTGTGAGACTAGAGAGTGATGACCGAGTGAGGCCGAGGGCTTGATTACGAGTGACAATTATGGGATCAGGTTACACACCACAATAGTTATGCTGATTATTATGATAGCGCTTGGGCTGTAGGAGCCCCTCCGATATCTGTAACAAACCCCAGTAAGCGCAGATGATATTATTGAGGGTTGGATTTCCCTGGACATGGATTTATGCGAAGATTGATATCTGGAGATAGATTTCTCCGTAGGGTCGGATTACCCTTTTTCCTTGGTAGAAAATGACTTATAGTCAGTGAAGAGTATGTTTCGGGATGGATTTCTCTGGGCTGGATGGCCATATGCGGTACCGAGTGGTTGAGTATGTATATATATATAAAACTAGAGATGGATTTCTCCTCAGGGTTGGATTACCCTTCTTCCTCGGTACTGGTTGACTTGCAGTCAGTGTTGTATATGTCCCGGGATGGATTTTCCTGGGTCGGATGGCCATATGCAATACCGAGTGGTTGAGAACTTGAGAATGGATGGTGCATTTCATACATTCTGTGCATTGACTAGTAGAGTTAGATGAGCTTTATATCCCACATTTTTCATATCTGCATTTATTTTACTACTTTAGTTGTATGCCTGAACTGATAGTATGCCTACTTTTCCTGCACAATTTATTTCTATTACCTGTCGAGGTTAAGTTCGTCACTACCTATCAGTCCATAGTTTAGACTTGTTACTTACTAAGTTGGTGTACTCACGTTACCCCCTGCACCTTGTGTGCAGATCCAGGTATCTCTGGCCACGGTAGCGGCTGTTGACTACTTTCATCGGAGATAGTGAAGTAGCTGCCTGGCGATCGCAGTCCTGCTTTTCTCCTTATTTATCATCTCTTTAGTGTATTTTGGCTACTCTCAGACTATGTTTGTCTTGCTATATTTCAGAACAGTTGTAGTAGTTGCTCATGACTTAGTGATACCCTGATGTCGGGCTATTTATTTCCGCATTTTGTTTTCGAGTTGATCTCTTTTATGAAATTTCATTATGAAAAAGGCTTTTATCTATCTTTTAATGAAATATTGAATTGTTTGGGAGTGTGTCTGCTTGCCTAGTTCCCTTGTAGGCCCCATCACGGCTGGGTTAGTTTTGGATCGTGACAGTATAATCCTGACTTTTTGGCAAGAAGAATTCCAGAATGTAGCCACCTTGTTCCTCATTCCTTGACTCCTCAATTGGATCGGATAAATCTATTTATATATCATCATCCAAACACAATGTAAAAAAATGCTTGAAGCGAGGACCAATGCTCTTAAATACCTGAACTTCAAGACTTGCAACATCCTCAACGTCAATGATGCTAGAGTCAACTAAATATGTATCCTCAGTGTCCTTGGTTGACTCTAGTATCTCTTCTACAACATTGGCATCCTCAAATTCTAGTTGGATAGATTGTTGGTGCTCTACTCTGACCTCCTCCATTAGAACCTCAATTAATGCATATAATGCATGCTCTTTTTGGCTAGCCACAATATTAGCTTATTGAGAATTAAATGCTTCGACCAATTAAGCTACTATAGTGCATGCTCTTTTTGTATACTATCCATAATATTAGTTTATTGAGCATTAAATGCTTCGACCAATTGAGCTACTATCCACAAGGCTTTCATATAATGCATGTGTTTACCGTGAAAATGGTAATAACAATTATATATGTTGATGGGACTCTAAAAACACATGATCTATTTTTATGCCAGTTGTTTAAGTAGATGATGCTATATGTATGAAGTTTAGAGACGAAATGAGAGCTAAAATAGAGTTATAATCAAACCGATGAGCTAGCCAATCGAGGCCTCGGACTGACCGATACGAGGCCTCGAGGTCGATTCCTGGGCTCGGGCTCGAGCTATTAAGGGTAATCAGGGAAGGGCTAACAGTTATAAAACAAATTAGTGAAGTCTCTTTATGGACAATGATAAGCAATAAAGGAAGAACAAGTATGTAGATAACAAACACATGGCAGCAATACCAAGATAATATGTTAGAGAGAAAAGAGAATGTTCTTCCATATTTTGTGTGGTGTAATTGGAGCAACAGACCTTACAAAAATGACCAGTACCCCTTTTATATAGGAGGGGAGTCCATATATAGTACGAAAGGAATTAATTGTAAAGATGTGGGATGGGATAACAAGATATGACACCCTGATTCGGGTTCAGAGTAGACCGTCTAGGCTCTATCAGTCTTAGCCGTGCACCTTGGGAACCTTCCATTTTTATATCATATCATGGTTAATGCTATCTTGGGGTCGAGTATCGTCGACCCTCTAGGAGAGATACTTGGCCATGGCCTCGAGCCTTTGAACTGGTTCTACGACCTCAGGCCTTCGAGGTGATCTTCCGAAGTGCCTTATCGACCAAAAATTAGACCCTCTAATTTTCTGCATACAGATAGCCCCCGCATTTCTTAGACAAAAATTATAAGAAATGAATTTGACCCCCAACTCTTTGAGCTTCCAATGATGACGTCATACTAATAGTGCCAACTTATGATGTCAGCCTTTGCTATAGCTGAAAGTGTCCCGTCATTTTGCTTTTCCAAAAGTGTTATGATTTTTGGCTCATCAGAGCTATAATGTCACCGTTGATTTGGCTCCGAAGGAAGCATTAACTGCGCGTTCCGTTACGCCTTTTGAAAATAATGGCACCGTCCGTTACGTTACCATCTTTCCTATAAATGGGAGCCCACTGGGTTCAACCTTTCATCCAAGTGACTTTTCATATTTACCCTACCTTTTCCTCTTTCCATACATTTCGACTGTCATCCGCCATGTGTGAGGCCCGTGGGGATGCTATTCGAAGATGCTGCTGCTGAGGTTGTACAGAGTAGACCAGACTCTTAGGCTTTTACTATAAGTGTATTCTTTTGCTTCTTTGTTTCTGGGTAAGGACCCCTCAGGGGCTTTTGTAATCATATGTAAGGACCCCTCGCGGACTATTGTAACCAAACTTTTACGAATATAAAGATATTTTCTCGACTTTCGCCTTTGATTCTTGCCATATTCTTTTACATTTATGGAGAATCTGAATGTATGCTTCTGTTGACTATCATCGATATCTAACTCGGGTGCAAGTATTCTCTCTGGCTTTTGGTCGATAAAAATGGCACCTCTTGGAACCCTCTGTTTTTCCTCGGATCAAGCTTGAATTTGTCCGATAGACTCAGGCCGTTGGGACTGTTACCTTGGGTTATATGAAAATAATACCTCAATTGAAATCTTCGAGAGTGGTCTCTGAGTGAGGGTTAGCTTTGGGCACCCGGAAACTTGATTTGAATTTGATATAGATAACCTTTAAGGTGTTGAGATAGATCTCAAATGAGGGGTCGCCAGACTTTAGGCGATATCCCGAGGTCGAACCCTTATGGACAGAGCTCAAAATGCTTATTGTTCTTTTTGAGAGGAGCCTTTGAGATAGGGTACCATCTCGAATCCCGCAATGGTGTTAAATGCTTGTTGGAGTCTAACTTCTTTTCTTGAAGGAGGTCCCCAAGAATGGGTACCACCTCGGGACCGAAAATAATTTCGTTGGATTCTTAAAGCCTAAAGAATCCAACTTCTTTTTTGATGGAGGTCCTCGAGGTTGGGTACCACCTCAGGACATAAGATGATGTCATTGGCTTCTTTTTGATTGATATCCTTGGGGTTGGGTACCACCTTGGGATTGGAGGTGATGACGTTTGCTTCTTAAAGTCTAACGACCCGACCGGTCATTTTGAGCTTTTGCACTTTGATCGCCAGTTATCAGGCATAACTTGCCCCGTGTAATGTATTATGATTGACTTCGATCGTTGGTTTTAGTTTTCAGGAAAAATTTGGAATGAATTTGAAGGAGCAGTATTAGTTGAAAGCTTTGAATTTGAAAGGTTTGACCAAGATTTGACTTATTTGTATATGAGTTCAGATCGAAATTTTTAAGATTTGGTTTGCTTCATTGGGTGATTTATGACTTAGGAGCGTGATCGGAATGCATTTTGGAAGTCTGTGGAAGGATTTGACTCAAATTGGCAAAGTTAGTATTTTGGTGAATTCCAATTGATAGGTGAGATTTTGATTCGAGGGTCGGAATGGAATTCCGAGAGTTGCTGTAGCTTTTTTTTTTTTTCATTGGGGATTTGTGTGCAAAATTTTAGGTCATTCGGACATTGTTTGGTTGGGTTTTTGATTGAAAGTGTATTTCGGAAGTTTTTGGAAACTTAGGCTTGAATCCGATGTAATTTGATGGTTTCGGTATTGTTTGATGTGTTTTGATGATTGAAACGAGTTTGGGTGATGTTTTACGATGGGTTGGCACTTTTGGTTGAGGTCCCGGGGGCCTCGGGGTGATTTCGGATGGCTATCGGGATGAGTTTTGGACTTGTGCAAATTGCAGGCCTACTACTTCTGGTATTTCCGCTTCTGCGGAAAAGGAACCGCAGAAGCGATCTCGCAGGTGCGGAAGATAGATCGCAGGAGCAGTTTTTGTGTGTGCTTGGAAGGACCGTAGATGCGGAGTGGGGACCATATCTGCGGAGTCGCAGATGCGACTTTTGGACCGCAGAAGCGGTATATGGGGCCTTGGTGATTTTTGCAGGAGCGGACATTTGACCGCAGAAGCGGAGCCGCATAAGCGGAAATGGGACCGCAGAAGCAGATCATAGACATAAGTGAATTTCCGCAGAAGCGGATATTGACCGCAAAAGCGGAAGTCGTAGAAGCGACAATATGACCGCAGGTGCGGTAATGACTTGGCAGAATATTTAATTGGTCTTCTTCACGAATTTTTGAGGGTTTCTCATTTCTAACTTCGGACTTGGAGAATTGTGGGCGATTTTGAAGAGGGATTTCAAGGAGCTTCGATAAGGTAAGGATTCTTGGACTTAAAACCCAATCCTATGGTATTATTACATGAATTAAGGCTGGAAATCTAAGAAATCATGGACTAAAAATGGAGGTTAGGACTTGAACTAAAGATAGTTAAGGTTAGGGATTTGAAGGGCCAATTGAGCTCCGATTCTTGTAATTTTTATATGTATAAACTCGTGGCGAGATAAGGAATCCGTTAATGTAAAAAGTTCTGAGTTTCGAGAAGTGGGCCCGGGGCTCACGTTTTGCAAATTTTGGGATTTTTGATGTTTTTCGATTCTTTTTGATTGGGTTACGCTCCCTTAGCCTATTGTGACGTATTCGTTGTGGTTTTGGTCAGATTCGATATGCGAGGAGGCCGATTTGAGGGTCAAAGGCATTGCGAGGTAGAGATATCGCCGGTTCGAGGTGAGTAATGATTGTAAATGATATCTTGAGGGTTAGAAACCCCAGATTTGCTCATCATAGTGCTATATTAAGGTGACTTGCATGCCGGATAGCGAGCGTGGGGTAGAGAACCATTGGGGATTGCGACTTGGTCCATCCCGATTGATGAATTTACTACGTATTTGTCTGAAATTACTTGTTATCATTACAATTTGGGCTGATTGCCATATTTGGGCTTCATGCTTGCTATTTGAACCCTTCGGGGATTGTTGTTGATAATTTCTCACTGTTTTAATTATATACTTGAACTCAGTCACGTATTTTTCACTATTTTAAAACTCAACCAAGTTTATTATTCCTTAAACGCTTGAAATGATATTTTCAAAATATTTTAGGCTAAGCATCATATTTTACTGTTGCCCGAGTGGCTGGTTGATCTTTGACTGGGTAAGGCCGAGGGCCTGTATTGTGAGGATAGTTTGGATCGGGCTGCACGCCGCACCAGTGTTATACTAATATTGATATGAGGCCGAGAGCCTAGATTGATGCCACGAGATGGCTTGATATTGTGCTTGGGCCGTAAGGGGCCCCTCCCGGAGTCTGCACACCCCAGTGAGCACCGTCGATGATAAACGGATCGGGCTGCACGCCGCAGTGGTATGTGGATTGGGTTGCACGCTACAGCGGTACTAGTACTGTTCTGTGTGTTTACTTTATTTCATTTGCCTGCCTTTACCTATTGTTTGTGATACTTCATGTGATATCTACCGGATTGCCTGACATTATCTATTAATTGAGTGTGGTGACCGAAGGGCGGACTTCTGTGCTTATCTGCACTATTTGATTTGCATTCGTTTGCATACTGTTGGAAAAGTCATTTTGAAAAGAGGTTTTTAACTGAGCTAAGATATTTCTAAAGATTTCACAGCTTCACTGCTTTTTCTCAAAGGGTTTCACACTACTTCTATATAGCATGATGATATGTCATACGTGATTTCTTACCGTTCAGTTGTTATTTATCTTTATTATTCACTGAGTTGGAGTACTCACTTTACTCCCTGCACCCTGTGTGCAGATGTAGGTATTTATTCACCCGGTAGTGGGTTTGGCTGATCAGAGTCAGAGATATAGGAGTTTAACAAGGTGACTGCTAGCGTTCTCAGCATCTTCTTCTCCTTTTGTTCATCATTCTTGATTAGTGTACTTTTAGACCATGTGGTTGTAGTTACATTCGAATAGATGCTCGTGACTTGTGACACCCCGATTAGAGTTGTGTTGGGTTGTATTTCCTCTAATTATTATTATTAAGTCATGTTTTAGTTGTTTATTCGTGTTTAAATTATTTTTGAAAAGACGAGTTGGGTTAGTTGGCTGGCCTCGTCTTCACGAGAAGCGCCATCATGACCAGTGCGGGGTTTAGGTCGTGACATAAAGCCTGGCTTCTTTAGGGGTCTCCCCATTTTAGATAGTTATCCTCTCGCTTCGGCGTTGAGCCCTTCATTACCTTAGCACTAAAGTATTTTATGTAGGTTCCTGCTTAGGTTCTTATAGTCTCGCCATATCCATGACTGTTACATCGGGGCCCGTTCGGTAGAGAGGGGAGAGTCCTGCTCCCCATGCTCAGGATTAAAGATAATCTTCCTTGAAGATTATTTCTTCGATAGGAGAGGTTCACCTTAAGTTACAGAGGAGAAACTGCGGATGGGGGGAGAGAGTAGTATTACATACTCTTTCCCTGGGCGAGGGCATCTCGGATCATTTTAATGTATTTCTGAATGTTTACACGTATCCTTTAACACTAGCCCCCTCTATAGGATTGTGTTCGACTTCTTTTTGAAGTGTCGGGTCACCTCGGCAAAGATACATCTGTCGTTTTGGCAAGTAGTGTTGATGATGAGGTTCTTTACGTAGAAAGGGGGCTTGAATTTATGCTCAGTCATCTCATTAGGCTATATTGACTCTTTCACCATCGAAGACTCCTAACCTTGTGGTGTCAGTCGACCATACCCTTTTTTCTTGACGATGAGGAGGATAAAGATCGAGAGTTGATGAGTCGGTTCGTCTGGGTCTGGATTGCTGACGTTATGCCTGTGGAATTTATGCCATTCCCTGAGAAATAAAATTTTACACGTAAGTTGTACATCCCGTGCCTTCTCAGATTCGTTTATGGCAAAGGCTAGTTTTATAATCGTGTTTTCTCCCTTTTTGTAGCTGTTTTATAGGCACTAGGCGACATTCCTGATCTGCCTGGTTGGGTCCGGAATTTGGTGACCCACTCGACTTTTGATGAGAGTAGGTGGCGAGCTCTATCCTGGGGCAGATGGGAAGTAAAACATCACGGTGTGTGTTTGTACTACTTTTTCCTTGCCCCGGTTCATTTGGAGAGGCATTTTCCCTTTTTACGTATTAATCTTGCTGCCGTAGGTATTGGAGAGTCTTCTGAGGCGATGCCGTGCTCCTCCAGAGAGGTGGAGGGGTTGCCAGCTTTCGAGCTAAAGAATGACAGAAATAAGCGAGATATGCATTCGCAGGGTGATGGCGCTCAGAGTAAGGTGAAATGGGGCTGGAGCTTTGAGACGGAAACAACATATGAGCTTGCCGCGCCCGAAGTTCTAGGTTCTAGAAAGGTGGTTTCTCCAAGCTACCGTGCCTCGACTGCAGTCGCTTCTTCCATGGCTGAGGGGACTAGATTAACATATTTGACCTCAGCCTTCGAGGAAGTCTGTCGGCTTCAATTCGTGGTGAGTTTCGACATATGCCTTTTGAATCTCACGTTTTTCTTTCCATATCGATTTTTCTTCTATAGGCCTTTAACAGGCTTAGGTTTGAGCTGCTTCGTCATGGAGCTAGGCTTCGAAAAGCTCTGGATGAGGATACACTACCGCAAAATAGAGCTTTAGCAATAATTTTGTAGGGGAAATAAACTAATTGCCACTAAAGTATTCACGGGATACAATCTTTACTGGTATATGATCATTTGTTGGGAAAGGCAGGAATAAATAAGTAAAACTTGGTCTCGAGAGTTTTATGGACAATTCAAAGTTATTAATCACTATTAAAAGTTAGTAATTTTCAATACATTCTCCCTCCACAAAATTTCCTTGCAAAAATTTTCCCTCATCCTCGATATATTCACCAACACTGAGTATAGTGGACCTGTTTTCTCATCTGTCACCACCGTCGAATCTCACTCAACATCACCAACCGCCATTACTGAGTAATTTCTCTACTCTCTCTCTCTTTCTCTCTCCTGTTTGGTTTTGTAGATCTATCTTTCTCGTTTGTCTTCCTTTCTAGTAACGTCACAGGCTTTGTAGATCTATCTTTCTCGTTTGTCTTCCTTTCCAGTAACGCCACAGGCTTTGTAGATCTATCTTTCTCGTTTGATTTCTCTGCAAAATTGATGAAATTCTCATTTCCTCCAAATTGCAAATTCATCAATGCATATCTGATCAAATTTTAGAATTAAATGTAAACATTACATGAGCTTCGTGGCTTATCAAAAATTAAATTAAAAATAAAAAGTACCATAGGTGATATTTTGTAGTGCAGTTTATTGAGTTAGCTTATCAAATTTGGTGACTATTTTCACTTTTATGCTAAAATATTTTTAATTTATTAGTATAATTGTAGAGAAGTAATGGTGATGGAGAAAATGATATTAAATATGAAAATGATAAGGATATGTAATAGAAGATAGATTTTCTATAGTTGATACATTTGTTCTTATTATGTTATAGTTTGTTAAGTAAATTACGGAACTAGTATGTGTCGTAAACTCGACAATCAAATAAAACTTAATAAGGAATAGTCGGATGTGCTTATACCCTGTTGTTATTGGAATTAAAATGAATTTATGTTCAGTGAGCTGCTTTACTGAAATTTTTTTATTAGGATGAGTATTTGTTTTTTCTTTGTTTATCAACTGAACTAATAGTTAATCTTAGTCTTGGAACTACTTAGGGATTGAGTTTCAAAATGTACATTATCTTTTTCTCTGCAGATCCTTCAGTGAAATATTATTTATATGGCATATGTTCTGTTGAATGAACGATCTTAAGTTCATGTAATTAGGACCATAATTATATATAAAATGCATAAGTTATGACTGTAGTTAAACTTTATTTACTTTGACACTACATCTCTGAATATCTGTTGAAAAACTATAATTATCTTAAAGACTTCTGTACGTTCTTGAAAATAGATAAGTACATAATTTTGGAGGATAAAATATGCAAATCAGAGCTGGTAGTAGATTGGTCACTGAACAGTATCACGATGAAGAAGTACGGCCCTATATTTAACAATTAGTGAATTCTCAGAACTGCTCTCCAGCCCAAACTTATGATAATTAATCTAATATTTTGAATAATTCCGTTGGCACTGGAGCTGAGCAGAAGAATAAATCGGGTTCTTTTTTGAATTTATAGTATTGAGTCCACTATTTTCTTAGTATTGCTTTTCACTAACTGTAGGTTCTGCTAAAATAAGGAGTTAATTCTCCAGCTCAAGACTATTTTCTTTGTAAATTTGCTTGCACTATATCATGGACCTTTGAATCTGTTTCAGGTCCTTCAGAGGTAAGAAAAGTTCGTTGGCCTACACTACTAAAAGATGTTTGGAATCTACCATCGGGGAAGACAATTGCTGTGGGAAGACAACTGCTATGCAGTTTAACAGTCGTAATCAAGCTATTGAAAAAAAAGGGTCGAAAGCTCGTTAGCTTTCTACGTATCATTGCTAGAACCCCAAAACTGACACTATTAAATATAAATGATTGGCGGGTATTCGACAAAGAAGAAAGGAAAAAATTGGTGGAGTTTGTGAGGGTATGAAATTATTATTCTTAATAAGTATCATTCTTTTTATACATGATATTATCTTGTAAACTCGTGCTTTAATTTTTTAGAAAAAGTTTTCGATTCCAATACGTGAAGAAGAGTTTGTAAAAAAGTCAATTAGGAAAAAATGGAAGGACTATAAATGTGATTTGAAGACTATGTATGTGATCAAGTATAAGAATAAAGATGGCTTGATAAAAAATATACCAAGTCACATACTAAGGGATCAATGGACTGTTCTCGTCTTGTCTTGTCTTGTTTTGGCTTTCTGACAAAGCAAAGGTGAGTAAGTTTTGTGTTTAATCTACATTTTATTACTCTCTGTCCTGTTTTTCTTCTTTGTACCTTTCTGTGTTTATTCAAAGAAAATATATTTAATAAGAATGTTTACTTGGTCTTTACCAGTTACATTTCACCCACATTATACCAACCAAAATACTTTTAGAAAGTGATGTAAATGTTGTGGCAGGTAGTTCAAAATATGAATTTTGCCTTTTAAATATAGTCCCTTGAGCACAATAAATGATTTGGTTATTATATCTTATACGATTAATTATTGTTAGTGAGTATTTTTGTATTGCAATAATAGAAGTGCAGTCAAGCAAATAGAATCATCAGGGCTAAACAAAAGATGTCTCACACCGGAGGATTCAAAAACTGTCACGATCCCAATCCCGGTCATGATGGCGCCCAACACACTGCGAAGTAAGCCCGACCTTTCAACAACATTTCCCAACATAAACAAATTATAGATATAAAACACAGGGGAAAATTACTAAGCCATTATATTAAAAGTCTAGGAATAATGATGAAATATGCGGAAGTTTAACAAAATACTGCAACATAGCCCCAAATGGATTTCGGTGTCACGAATATGAGCCTCTGATACAGAATCTCAACCTACTACAAGTCTGTCTAAGAAATGCGGAATAAAAGATAGAGATAGAGGGGAGAGATCAAGGATGCGAACGCCATGCAGCCACCTCGATCCTCCTGGATACTGCTGCTCAGCTAAACAAATCCTCACTCAGCCTGTGGGGTACCTGGATCTGCACGCAAGGTAGAGGGAGTAATGTGAGTACTCCGACCCAAGGAGTAATAAAGCTACATAACGGCTGAGAATAAGAAATCACGGAAAGGCACAAAGTAAACTATAAATAGAAATTTAGAACATTTTTAATAATGATAAAGCAACAAGTCCATGAAATAAGCGTACAGAAGTACTATGACAGGTAAACCAGATAAGGAACAAATGCGTGAATGCAATGCAATACATAGAACGATACACTCTAGTACCCGCTGCGGCGTGCAACCCGATCCATTTATTTATCGTCGACGACGCTCACTGGGGGGG
>MU783135.1:32859-53623 GCA_026770625.1 Nicotiana glauca | reverse complement strand
GTATAGACTTCGGAGAGGCTCCTATAGCCCAAGCGCAAATATCAAGCCATCTCGTGGCATAAATCAGGCTCTCGGCCTAAATGTCAATATAATACCGCTGCGGCACGCAGCCCGATCCATGCTCAGTCCAAAAATCATATAAGCCCCTCGGGCACTATTAAAATAATAGTTCTCACCTTAAAAAGTCAATAAAATACCGTTTAAGTTTTTAAATCATCGAAAGATGGCTGAGTTTGCAAAACAATATTAAAACTTAGGACTGAGATCAAATAATATGCCAAATAATGTGAAAACAGTGATAGCAATCCCTGAAGGATTCAAATAATCGGCACGAATCCCAAACACAACTATTTAAACCAAGTAGGATGATTCTCAAACAAGTTCTAATCGAAAACACAGTAAAAGCATCACTCGAGGCGGACCAAGTCACAATCCCTAATAAAAAACAAACCTGCACTCATCATAGGGCGCGTGTCTCGCCTCAATATTGCATTAGGATGTGAAATTCCAGGGTTTCAAACCCTCAGGACATCATTTACATCTATTACTCACCTCTATCCGGCCTAAAGTATATCTCCCTATGCGCTTGCCTCTCGAATCAACCTCCTCGCGCATCAAATCTGACCAAAACCACAACGAATACGTCACAATATGCTAAAGGAATAATACCCAATCGAAAATGGTTGAAAAATATCAAGAAATCCGAAATTGGCAAAACTCGAGCCCCGGGCCCACTTCTTGAAACTCAGAAATTTTAACATCAATGGACTCCTTATCTTTCCACGAGTCTATACATATCAAAAACTCCAAAATCCGAGCTCAAATGATCCCTCAAATCCAAATTTTTCATTCAAAAAGTCAAGCTCTAATTCTTCTCTTTTTAATCAAATTTCCATGAATTTAAGTGTTGATTCTTCAATTAAATGATATTTCTAGGTCATAAGACTCACCTCCAATTAAAACCAGTCGAAAGACTCTTTAATCCTCATCAAAAAGCTCTCAAGGTTGCTCAAAAATGGTGGAAATAGACTAAGCTTCGCGGAGGAAATATTTAATAAAACCCTTCTGCCCAACTCTAATTTACTTTATGCGAACGCGGTCTAACCCCCGCGTTCGTGATGAACAAAATCTCAATAACCCAAATTTCCCCTATGCGAATGCGGTGACCAACCCGCGAGCGCGGACCTTCAGCTGGCTCTGCTACGCGAACACGTCCCCTAGACCGCAAACGCGAAGAACAAATGACAAGGGTCCTAAATCCCTATTATGCGAACGCGAGAAAAGCCCCGCGAACGTGATGCTCCAGGTCTCGAACTTATGCGAACGCACCTCCCTGGCAGCGAACGCGTGGAGCAAAAATCTCAGACACCCAAAACCTTCTATTCGATCGCGAGAGCCCTCCACGATCGCGAAGAACAGAAATCACCCTGCACTACTGCTGCATTTTTTCTGCTGCATTTCTAAGTCCAAATCTTCCTGTTTAGCCATCAGAAATCAACCCAAGGCCCCCGGGACCTCAACCAAAAGTGCCAACCCATCCTAAAACATCACCCAAACTCGTTCCAATCATCAAAACGCATCAAATAACACTAAAATCCTCAATTCCTACTGAATCCAAGCCTAAGTTCTTCAAAATCTTCCGAAACACGCATTCGATAAAAAACCCAACCAAATCACCTTCGAATCACCTGAAGTTATGCACACACATACCAAATCACCTAATGAAGCTATTGCAACTCTCGGAATTCCATTCCGACCCTCGGATCAAAATCTCACCTATCAACCGGATATCGCCAAAATGCTAACTTCGCCAATTCAAGCCAAATTCTACACCGGAACTCCAAAAATCACTTCCGATCACATTCCTAAGTCACAAATCACTCCCCGAAGCTAACCGAATCACCGGAAATCACATCTGAGCCTTCTAACTCATAAGTCAACATTCGATTGACTTTTCCAAACCAAACCTTCCTTAAAGAGGCTAAGTGACTCATTTCCTACCAAAACCAATCCAATTCAACTCTAACACACCAAATGCCGATAATGAAACATGAAAAAGCATATAAATAGTGGAAACGGGGCGGTGAGACATGAGACGACGGGTCGGGTCGTCACTTCCTCCCCAACTTAAACAAATGCTCGTCCTCGAGCGGGTCAAGAAACATACCTGAAGTCTCAAATAGGTGGGGGTATCTGCTCCGCATCTCCTACTAGGTCTCCCAAGTAGCCTCCTCCACGGGGCGACCTCTCAACTGTACCTTCTTTGAAACTATGTCCTTTGATCTCAATTTCCGAATAGATATTATTGTAGGCAAACTCTGCAAGTGGCAGAAACTTATCCCAAGAACCTCTGATACCAATCACACAGGCACGCAACATGTCCTCTAATATCTGAATTGTACGCTCGGACTGCCCGTATGTCTTAGGATGAAACGATGTGCTCAGCTCCACCTGTGTACCCAACTCTCGCTGAATAGTCCTCCAAAATTGGGATGTGAACTGAGTACCCCAATCTAAGATAATAGAAACTGGGACCCCATGTAGCCGAACAATCTCCCGGATGAAAATCCCTGCCAGCCGCTCTAAAGAATTAGTCGTACACACCGGAATGAAGTGCGCGGATTTGGTCAGCCGGTCTACAATCATCCTAATCGAATCAAACTTCCTCGAGGTCCGAGGAAGACTACTCACAAAATCCATAGTGACTCTCTCCCACTTCCACTCGGGAATAACCATCTGTTGGAGTAGACCACCCAGTCTCTGATGCTCATATTTCACCTACTAATAGTTGAGACACCGAGCCACATAACCTACAATATTTTTCTTCATTCTCCTCCACCAATAGTGCTGCCTCAAATCTTGATACATCTTTGCGGCACCCAGATTGATAGAATACCGCGAGCTGTGAGCCTCCTCAAGAATCAACTCTCTAAGCCCATCTACATTGGGCACACAAATCTGGCCCCACATCCTCAATACACCATCATCACCAATGGTCACATATCTGGCATCGCCATGCTGAACTCTGTCCTTAAAGACAAGCAAATGCGGATCATCATATTGGCGTTCTCTGATGCGATCATATAAGGAAGACCGAGAAACCACGCAAGCCAATACCCGACTGGGCTCTGAAATGTCTAATCTCACAAACCGATTGGCCAACGCCTAAACATCAACTGCAAAGGGCCTCTCCCCAATTGGAATGTACACCAAACTCCCCATACAGATTGCCTTTCGGCTCAAATCATCAGCCACTACATTGGACTTTCCCGGATGATACATAATAGTAATATCATAATCTTTTAGCAACTCAGGCCACCTTCGCTGCCTCAAATTAATGTCCTTTTTCTTGAACAAATGTTGAAGACTGCGATGATCGGTAAATACCTCACAGGATACGCCATATAAGTAGTGCCTCCAAATCTTCAAAGCATGAACCATAGCAGCCAACTCTAAGTCATGAACCGGGTAATGATTCTCATCAGGCTTCAATTGATGAGAAGCATAAGCAATCACTCTACCCTCCTACATCAACACACACCCAATCCCGACTCTCGAAGCATCACAATAAATGGTATAAGAACCTGAAGCTGATGGAAAAACCAATACTGGGGCTGTGGTCAAAGCTGTCTTCAGCTTTTGAAAGCTCTCCTCACACTCGTTCGACCATATGAATGGAGCACCCTTCTGCATCAACTTGGTCAAGGGCAAGGCAATAGATGAAAAACCATGAACGAATCGGCGATAATAACCCACCAAACCAAGGAAACTACGAATCTCTTTGGCTGAGGACGGTCTAGGCCAACTCTAAACCACCTCTATATTCTTTGGATCAACCTGAATACCATCGTTGGACACCACGTGACCCAAGAAAGCCACTGAACCGAGCCAAAACTCACACTTGGAGAACTTTGCATAAAGCTTTACCTCTCTCAATCTCTGCAGTACGATTCGCAATTCTGTGTGTGGTCCTCCTGGCTACGTGAGTACTCCATAATATCATCAATAAAAATAATAACAAATGAATCCAGATACGGTCGAAATACAATGTTCATCAAATGCATGAACGCTACTGGGGCATTAGTCAGCCCGAAGGACATAACAAGAAACTCATAGTGCCCATATCTAGTCCTGAAAGCAGTCTTCATAATATCTGAATCCCTGATCTTCAACTGGTGATAGCCTAAACGGAGATCAATGTTGGAGAATACCCTCGCCCCCTGAAGCTGGTCAAATAAATCATCAATACGAGGCAGTGGGTACTTGTTCTTCACTGTTACTTTGTTTAATTGCCTGTAGTCAATGCACATTATCATTGTGCCATCTTTATTCTTCACAAATAGAACCGGTGCACCCCACGGTGACACACTCGACCGAATAAACCCCTTTTCTAGGAGTTCCTGAAGCTTCTCCTTCAATTCTTTCAACTCCACTGGTGCCATGCAATCCGGCGGGATGGAAATGGGATGAGTGCCCGGCACCAGGTCAATACCAAAATCAATATCCCTATCCGATGGCATGCCCGGTAGGTCTGCAGGAAATACATCAGGAAAATCCCTTACAACGGGAACAGAATCAATGCTAGGAGTCTCAACTCCAACATCTCTCACAAACGCCAAATATGAAAGGCAACCCTTCCCAACCACACGCTGGGCCTTCAAGGAAGAAATAACTATGCTAGGGACATAGTCAGTCACACCTCGCCACTCTATCCTCGGAACACCCGGCATAGCCAACCTGACTATTTTAGCATGACAGTCTAGAATAGCATGACACAGAGATAACCAGTCCATGCCCAAAATGACATCAAAGTCTACCATACTCAATAGTAATAAATCAACTCGGCTCTCCAGACCCCCAATAGTCACAAGACAAGACCGATACACATGGTCTACAATAATAGTATCGCCTACCAGGGTAGATACGTGCACAGGTAAAGCAAGACACCTTCGGGTCGTACCTAAATAATGAGCAAAATATGGGGACACATAAGAATAGGTAGAACCGGGATCAAATAAGACAGAGGCATCCCTGTGGCAGACTGAGATAATACCTGTGATAACAGCATCCGATGCAATGGCATCTGTCCTACTTGGAATAGCATAAAATCGAGCCTAGCCACCGCTAGATTGGCCTCCACCTCTGGGGAGACCCCGGGTTGCCTGGCCTCCACCCCTAGCTGACTGGGCGGGTGCTGAAGAAACTGGAGCAGAAGATAAGGGCTTATCCCTCTATTGAGACTGACCACCACGAAGTCGAGGACACTGCCTCCTCATATGACCAAACTTATCGTACTCGTAGTAACTACCAGGTGCTGGAGAAGGGGACTGAAGGGAACCCCTCGCACCAGAATGACCAGCCGATGCACTCGGCACAGAAGAACTCTGAGCTGAAGGGTCATAAGATGAGCTCTAAGCTGGGAGGGCACTAAGTGAAGGCTGACCCTGCTGGATCCCTTGATGACCACGGCTTGAAGATGCCCCACTATACTCTGGACGGGCCGACTGAAGAGGTATGAAGGAATGACCTCTACCACGGTGGAACTGGCCCCTAGATGGAGCACTACTGAAACTGCTTGAACCTCGAGGCCTCTTGGCCTCCCTCTACTCTCTCTCCCTATGGTGAACCATCTCGATATCACTAGCAATTTCAACCACCTCCTCGAATGAAGCACCCAATACTCTCTCTCTAGTCATCAAAATATAGAGTGAATAGTTAAGGCCATCCACGAATCTCCTGATCCTCTCCCGATCCGTAAGGATCATCAACTAGCATGACGGGCCAACTATGAAAATCTCATCTCATACTCGGTCACTGGCATGTCCCCCTAAGTCAACCACTCAAACTGCCTACGCAGCTCCTCCCTGCGAGATTGCGGTACATACTTCTCCAAGAAGAGAGTGCAGAACTGCTGCCAAGTAAGGGACGCTGCGCCAACATGCCTACGCCTCTCAAAATCCTCCCACCAGGTAAATGTAGCCCCAAGAACTGGAAGGTAGTAAATGCCACACCACTCGACTCCAAAATCCCTGCGGTGCGAAGCATACGCTGACACTTGTCAAGAAAACCCTGGGCATCCTCGCCCTCAGCATCACTAAATGTCGAAGGCCGGAGCCTACCGAATCTCTCGAGACAACGCTGCTCATCGTCTCGCATAGCTGGAACCACAAAGTCCTAAACTGGTGCAACCGACTGAGCTGGAGTTGCTCCCGGTATCTGCAATCCCTGCACAACCTGCTCAGGTGTGCGAGCGGCGGGGGTCTAACTGCCTCCCCTGGCCTGTGAAGTAGCTAATGTGGTAGTGGCTGAAACTGCCTAAGCTAGGCCTGTGCAAATTGATAATATCTTAGCCAAGGCCTCCTGGAGACCCGGAATCACAATGGGCACTGCTGGTGCCTGAACAGGTGCTGCTGGAGCATCCACAGCTGGAGTCTGGCCCTAAGCTGGGGCAACTAGTGGATCAACAGGTGCTTCCCTCCCTGCTCTGCCTCGACCACGACCACGATCGCGTCCACGACCTCTAGTGGCCTCAGTAGGTGGTACTGGTGGTCGTCCGCCACGTCCAGTAGCGCGAGTCCTCGCCATCTGCGAGAGAATAGAATACATAAGTTTAGTCCTTAGATCAACAAAGTCACACAATAAGAATTTCAAGAATATGAAGTTTTTCCTAAAGGTTCAGCAGCCTCTCGAGGATAAATACAGACGTCTCCGTACCGATCTGCCAGACTCTACTAAACCGGCACATGATTCGCGAGACCAAATAACCTAGGCTTTGATACCAACTTGTCACGACCCTAACGCCGGTCATGATGGCGCCCAACACACTGCTAGGCAAGCCCGACCTTTCAACAACATTTCCCAACTTAAAAAAATTATAGATATAAAACACAGGAGAAAATTACTAAGCCATTATATTAAAAGTCTAGGAATAGTGATGAAATATGTGAAAGTTTAACAAAATGCTGCAATATAGCCCCAAATAGAATCCGGTGTCACGAATATGATCCTCTAATACAGAATCTGAGCCTACTACAAGTCTGTATAAGAAATGTGGAATAAAAGATAGAGATAGAGGGGAGAGATTAAGGCTGCGAACGCCATGTAGCCACCTCGATGCTCCCGGATACCGCTGCTCAGCTAAACAAATCCTTACTCAGCCTGTGGGGTACCTGGATCTGCACGCAAGGTGCAGGGAGTAATGTGAGTACTCCGACCCAGTGAGTAATAAACATAAATAACGCCTGAGAATAAGAAATCACGGAAAGAAGCAAAGTAAACTATAATTAGCAATTTAGAACATTTTTAATAATAATAACGCAACAAGTCCATGAAATAAGAGTACGGAAGTACTATGACAGGTAAACCAGATAAGGAACAAATGCGTGAATGCAATGCAACACATAGAATGGTACACTCTAGTACCCGTTGCGGCGTGCAGACCGATCCATTTATTTATCATCGACGGTGATCACTGGGGGTGTGTACAGACTCCGGAGGGACTCCTACAGCCCAAGCGCAAATATCAAGCCATCTCGTGGCATAAATCAGGTTCTCGGCCTCAATGTCAATATAATACCACTGTGGCGCGCAGCCCGATCCATGCTCTATTTAGAAATCATATAAGCCCCTCGGGCACTATTAAAATAATAGTTCTCAGCTCAAAAAGTTAATAAAATACCGTTTAAGTTTTTAAATCATCGAAAGATGGCTGAGTTTGCAAAATAGTATTAAAACTTAGGACTGGGATCAAATAATATTCCAAATAATATGAAAACAGTGATATTAATCCTTGAAGGATTCAAATAATTGGCACGAAGCCCAAACACAACTATTTAATCCAAGTAGGATGATTCTCAAACAAGTTCTAATCGGAAACACAGTAAAAGCATTACTCGAGGCAGACCAAGTCACAATCCCCAAAAACAAATGACCCCGCACTCGTCATAGAGCGCATGTCTCGCCTCAATATAGCATTACGATGTGAAATTCCGGGGTTTCAAACCCTCAGGACATCATTTATATCTATTACTCACCTCTAGCCGGCCAAAAGTCTAGCTCGCTATGGCCTTGCCTCTCGAATCAACCTCCTCGCGCGTCAAATCTGACCAAAACCACAACGAATACGTCACAATATGCTAAAGGAATAATACTCAATCGTAAATGGTCGAAAAACATCAAGAAATCCGAAATTGGCAAAACCCGAGCCCCAGGCCCACTTCTCGAAACTCAGAAATTTTAACATAAATGGACTCCTTATCTCGCTACGAGTCTATACATATAAAAAACTCCAAAATCCGAGCTCAAATGCTCCCTCAAATCCCAATTTCTCATTCAAAAAGTCAAGCCCTAATTTTCCCTTTTTAATCAAATTTCCATGAATTTAAGCGTTGATTCTTCAATTAAATGATGTTTCTAGGTCATAAGACTCACCTCCAATCAAACCCCAGTCGAAAGCCTCTTTAATCCTCGTCAAAAAGCTCTTAAGGTTGTTCAAAAATGGTGGAAATAGACTAAGCTTCGCGGAGGAAATGTTTAATAAAACCCTTCTGCCCAGCTCTAATTTACTCTATGCGAACATGGTCCAACCCCCGCGTTCGCAATGAATAAAATCTCAATAACCCAAATTTCCCCTATGCGAACGCAGTGATCAACACGCGAGCGCGGACCTTCAGCTGGCTCTACTACGCTAAAGCGTCCCCTAGACCGCGAACGCGAAGAACAAATGACAAGGGTCCTCAATCCCTCTTATGCGAACGCGAGAAAAGCCCCGCGAATGCGAGGCTCCAGGTGTCGAACTTATGCGAACGCACTTCCCTGGCCGCGAACGCATAGAGCAAAAATCTCAAACACCCAAAACCTTCTATGCTATCACGAGAGCCCTCCGCGATCGCGAAGAACAGAAATCACACTGCACTGCCGCTGCATTTTTTCTGTTGCATTTCTAAGTCTAAATCTTCCCGTTTAGCCATCTGAAATCACCCCGAGGCCCCCGGGACCGCAACCTAAAGCGCCAACCCATCCTAAAACATCACCCAAACTCGTTCCAATCATCAAAACACATCAAATAACACTAAAATCCTCAATTCACAAAGAATCCCTGCCTAAGTTCTTCAAAATATTCCGAAACACGCATTCGATCAAATACCCAACCAAATCACCTCCGAATCACCTAAAATTTTGAACACAGATCCCAAATCACCTAACGAAGCTACTTCAACTCTCGAAATTCCATTCCGACCCTCGGATCAAAATCTCACCTATCAACCGGATATCGCCAAAATGCTAACTTCGCCAATTCAAGCCTAATTCTACACCGAACCTCTAAAAATCATATCCGATCACACTCCTAAGTCACAAATCACTCCCCAAAGCTAAATGAATCACCAGAAATCACATCCGAGCCTTCTAACTCATAAGTCAACATCCAGTTTACTTTTCCAAGCCAAACATTCCTTAAAGAGGCTAAGTGACTCATTTCCTACCAAAACCAATCCAATTCAACTCTAACACACCAAATGCCGATAATAAAACATGAACAAGCATATAAATGGGGGAAATGGGGTGGTGACAAATGGGACAATGGGTCGGGTCGTCACAAAATCATAGCAACCTTGATGAATGAAAAGGTATTAATATATAAATTACATACCATATGATTCTATAGTTCTTTTTTTGTGATATCTTATTTTTTGGCATCAATTTAATCTTATTAGGCTGTAGATGGAATAAAGCCTACAAATCTGCTCAAGTTTACATATTAACTCATACAAAGCATAAGAATGGTAGACCATTGGATGAGGAATCTTCAAATACAATTGTAAGATTTCTTATAATTTGTATTTTTTAAGATTAACCATATGTACTAGCTCATGTCTAATGCATCATAATTTGGAGAGACTTTAAATGATTGACTGATCCTTAAACTTTTATGTCTCTTCTTCTGGCTATTTTTTTTCCATTTCCATATCTAATATATTTTCTTGCATTAATTGTTGATGTTAATACATGTTATATGAGAAACAGCCTTAACTTTTCTATCTAACAATGACTTTTTCATATGTGCAAATGATGGCTAGTTTGGTTTCACAATATTTTATCTTATTGTTAGTTCGTCCGTCCTCTACTTTATTGTATTATAAATTGTTATCTCAATTACCGTCAGGACATGATAAAAGAGAATTTGAGCAATGGCGATATATCTCATGAACAACCTCATGGCAGTGTTATTTGGGAAGGAGATGTGTATTCTCAAGTGTTGGGAAATAAAAAAAGTGATTATGTCCGTGGTTTAAGACTTTGTCCAATCCTTTTTCTATTATGGAGCAGTACATCTTCCTTAAAAGATATTAGTGATGATGGTTTATTAAATGAGGTTGCACATAAGTTAGAATAAGAGATAAAGGAGTTAAAAGACTTGAACAAAAAATTTGTTGAGGAGGATTCGTCTAATGAAACTGTACGAAGATTAACACAAGAGATAACCGAGTTAAAGGATAAACACGATGAATAAATGAATATGGTGAAGTAAATTAGGAGAAGATGCAATTAGAATTACTCCATATGAGACAACGCATGCGCAAATATTCTTCTATTGAATCTATGCCTCAAAATATTAACGGCGCATCAATTGAACATGTAACTCGATTTTATAAGTTATGGACATTATTAATGAAGTTTTAAACCTACAAAAGTATTGGGATCTAATGTGTTAATATTTATCAGGTCCCTGATGCCAATAGTGACCATGAACGAGTACCACAAATATTTTGGATACTTAATGTTGCTGAAAATACTTCACTATTTTACGGTATTACTCATTTTTATCCTTCGGCATTCTACTATTTGAATTTTCTATAGTTTGAATTTTCCTCCTCAAAATTTTAATCATTGGAATCTTTTTGGATTTCCTTATCTTATCGAATAATTCAAGACTTATTGCGAAGTTATGAGTGTGAGAACAATTATGCCAAAGCTTCGTCTTTATATGAGCATCAAACTTGAAAACTTAGGACAGTAGGCTGATTGGTCGAGTAATTCAAGACCTTTGTAATTCTTTAGTGATTGCAATTTGCAATGTTGACTTAAAAATTCATGTCTAATCCTTTGACCTACACAGCATTTTGGGAATATTTGATGTTCTCAAGCATAGGTGAATGTTTCTCTGTGTGGTGTTGGCAAGCTTTACTAGATGCTTTCGTTCAAATTTGGTATCTAATTATGATAAATGATTTATCTGCTATCTTACCTGAAGAATTAGGTGATTTATTGTCAGATTCTGCTAGGAATGAGTTACTTGTTTAGAGCTACCACTAATTGTTGTGTCACTCCTGCTACTTTTATTATCACTATACATTAGTCATCATAACTATTGCCAAGTTCAGAATTATGTGATATCTCAAAGATCGCTAATATAACTGTAGTGTTATGAAGTGCTTAAATGTTTAAATATATGCTTTGGCTCATAGAAAGAAAATATAACTCCTACTAGTTTTTTCTTGAGATGGTAACATATAAATTACTCCTGCTAATTATTTTTCCATTATCACACAATGGTTGCTTGGAATTGAGGATTATTGTATTTCATCTATTGACATAGTTATTTTATAATTTCAGGTCAAATAGTCTGATGTTCGATAATTTAGCGGATAAAAGATTTTAATATGACGAATAGTTGCAGAAATTATTTGAAGATTGTTATTATTTAGAATAGTTATATAATGACATTAGCTATTTAGTTCAAACAAGTTAAGTTTATTTTGTAAGTTATTGTGATATTAATATTTTAGAAGTATTTTTTTGTTTGTTTGTTGAGATTTAACGAGATATATTATGGTTTGATGAATTAATATTGATATGTTTTGTTATTTGCATTATTTTTTATCGAATGTAGTAGCTATTATTAATGGTGGCTAAACTTACCGTTATAGCTTGTGACTTTTAGCGCCAATTTAACAGGATGTACCGGCTATAAATGAATGATAAAAGGGTAAATAAAGACATTTATACAGGAATATTGTGGCCATTATATTGCTATTAAATATGACTCTTAGCAGCAATTTAATTAAATTTACTAGCCATTAAAATGGACGCTAAAAGATCAGAATAATAAGTATTTAGAAGAGAGATTGTTGCCGCAAAATAATTACCGCTAAAAGTATGGACTTTTAATGTCGATTATTTTACCTTTAGCGGCTATAGAAATGGACGTTAAAGGAGAATTATTAGCCGTTTTTAGAGTGGGTTTAGCAGCCATCATAATTTCCGCTAAATCAAATGAGTTTTAGCGGCAATAAGTCATACCCTTTACCAGTGTTTGTGAGAAATGCCGCTATAGGCTTTACCGACCCTGGCTTTAGCGGCTAAATATCAATTGCTGGTAAATGATATAGTATCCATTGTTATTGCCGCCAATGCTATTTTCTATTGCCGCCAAAGGCCTTTTTTGTAGTAGTGATAGATCCCTTAGGGTCCTTTGTAAGGAAAAGGAAGCCGAGCTGGCACACTTGTGATGTGAGGCGTGTCGAAGCTCGAACTACGAGGGCTACTTGATGGAGCAGGTGGTTTTTCCATCTTGGGTGTGTATGTGTTCTGCCTTTTAGCTTCTAAGTCTTACACTTCGTTTATCCCCGTTGTAGAAAAAGACAGAGGTCCTAGAACATATTCGCAACGAAGCTGACCGTGTCAAGAATGACTGTGATGAGCTAAGAGCTCAGCGGAGGCTCAGGCTTCATAGGAGAAGGATGCCTTGGATAAAGTTCCTGCCTTCGAGGTTCAACTCCGTTTAGCTCATGATAATGCTTTGGTTCAGGCATATATGATTAGAAAGCTCGAATTCGAGCTCTTGAAGGTCAGGGATGAGATCATTGATGCCTGGACCGGAGCAGCACTAAGCCGAAATAAGGCTGATTAGGAGATGGCAATTTATTTGAAGGACGTTACTGATGCTTAAGCCGAGTTGAGGATTATCCTCGATTGCGCGGAAAAGATAAAAAAATATGCTTGTTGCAAGTCTAGAAGAAAGATTCTCAAGAAGATCTGCGCTACAGGTTTTGTCCTCTCATAAGAGTTGGCACGAGCGCGGGTAGATGAGCGTGATGCTCGGCTATTTCTGTCTGACACCGAATAGAGTGAAGACGAAGTTGATAGGATGTAGATCCAAGGGATAGGGCGTAGATTTTGCCATTTTGTATGCAGCATTCTCGTTTGTAGGTGGAGATTGTGTCTTTTCCCATATGCGTATAAAAGAAAACCCTTTGTGGCTTTACTTCTTTTGTACCCTTTACTGTTTCGAATTTGGCCAGGTGGACTGGTCTTAGAGTCGGTGAGAATCCTTAGATTCGTGATACGGCCCTGTGGCTTATTAGGCTGGCCCGGGGGCTCTTACGCTCTCAATTGATGTGACCTTTTATATGTGTGGCCCTGAGGCTCATTAGGCTGGTGACAATGGCTCTTACGCTTTGGGCCAATGCAGCCTTTTAGTGTAAGCTAGCGACAATGGCTCTTACGCTCTGGGTCGATGCGACCTTTTAATGTAAGCTGGCATTAATGGCTTTTACGCTTCGCCCTAAGGCATATGTAGTTAACTATTTTGGGTTCAGTCTCGGAGTCGGGTTTCGACTCGAGCTCAATCAACCCTCAAGTTTTCATGTTTGTTTGAGCTGGCGATAATGGCTCTTACGCTTTGGGCCGATGCTGCCTTTTAATGTGAGCTGGCGATAATTGCTCTAACACTTTAGGTCAAAGCGACCTTTTATTGGCTTTATTTTTCTCTCGTTAAGGAATTTTGAAGTGATTTTTCCTAACCCATCGTCGGTTTGGGAAGAACCTCGATTTTAAGTCATTTTGCGGCAATGTTCGAGCACCTCGGAAGGTTTGGCTCGGAGGCTGAGTAGCTCAAACCCTGTGATTTGGAGTTGACATGGTCGTAGCTCTTGTTCCTATACCGAGAGTAGCCTGTTTAACCAGTTCTTTTTGAAGTAATGGCCTATGATTTTGCAGCGACAGTTGGGCGTCCCCGAGTTGCGTTAGTTTTGTTGGTATAGCCGTACGACTGTAGTTATTTCTGCTTGGCCGGAGCCATTTTTGGTCCCGAGTGAAATATTTTAGGTTTCTATATCGAGGGTATGCCTTTTTAGGGGTCTTACAAGTTTGATATTTAGCCCAAACTTCGGGATCTAATTTATGCCTGTAATAAGGTCTTACAAATTTTTCATGCCTTTGAGGTCTTACAGTTTTGGATACATGGTACAAGTATTATTCATGCCTTGCTTGAGGTCTTACAGTATTGGATACTTGGTACAAGTATTGTTCATGTCTTGCTTGAGGTCTTATAGATATTGTAGTTGCCTTATGTAGGTCTTACGAGACTGAGTCTGCCCATTCGGGGTCTTATGGCCTCAGGGTTTTTAATGAATAGCAATTGGTGACAATCTCCGAGTCATCGAGGGTACTTTGGCTTGGAAGCCGTCACTTGCAGATTTCATATTGCCTCATTGAGGCTTACTATTTTAGAGATCCCGACCCCGAGGTCGTGCATTTTTGAGATTTTCATGCCAGTCCCCAAGTATTTGGGGAACTTTAGGCCTTGGAGATGTTCTGTGATTTTTATGTTGCCTCGTTGAGAGCTTATAAGTTTGGAGTCCTGATCCGGAGGTCACTCAAGTGTTGAATTGTCGACGCTAGTCCCCAAGTGCTCGGGACGTTTTGATGGATGAATATTTCTTGCAAAAATGTAGAGTTTCCTTTGGAGTATGAGATGCTTCAATAAAGGTATTCTTTGATTACTTGATACAAGTACATATGTCTCCGCCATTGGTGGCCCGGCTATACGGACACTGCTCATTTGACCGTTTGGCCCGGTACATCATTTTCTTATTGGGACCATATTTGGCATATTTAATCTTTTCTGAGGGGATGATCTTCCGGGGGGATGCCCTCCAGCGTTCAAGGTTGATTGAAAAAGAAGACTCAAACATTTGTTTGGATATTCCTTAGGTAGCATACAGATGTTGCCTCGTTAAAAACCTTGACGGTAAAACCCTTCTCGGGATAAAACTCGGCCGAAGGAAAAGAGTACAACGCATGCTTTCATAAAATGACCTAAATTGAACTCTTTGCTATCGTGGGTAGTTCCTAAGGCTTAAATTAAATCGTTTGGTTGGTAATTTGCTATAATATATTGGTCTGGAGGTTTGTGTGAAGGGAAAAGCTGTGATTGAGCTTTGAGCAACCCGCGGAGGCGAGATAAGTGTTGGGTCTAACCCTGGCTTGAGGGATTAGGTATTACTTGCCTATTTGCTACGTCCTGATATTGAGTACAACATTTAGGTAAGTTGACGAGTACCCATGCATGGTTGTCGAGTCATAGCATGCAAGTTAGTCATGTTCTTGTAACTATTGTACTCTTTGATCATATATTTCATGTTTAGACTTGTTATTCCATGTATTGAACAACTCTTATCATGTTTTATGAAGTTTGGTACTGATTGAGTATTAACTCAGAGTTGAGGCTAGTTTTGTAGAATTAAATATTGAAGTTAGACTGGTCTTGATATTTCTATCTCATTGTGGTTATTGTTCACTGTTTTGGTGAGGGAAAGTGTTAAAGTGCAAAGGGTGTTTTTGGCATGTCGTAGCCTCATCACTACTTTCCGAGGTTAGGCTCCGCACTTACCAATACATGGGGTTGGTTGTACTGATACTACACTCTGCACTTTTGTGCAGATTTTGGTATTGGACCGTGTTAACCCGAGTTGATGTGTTGCATTCAGTCCTACAGGAGACCCTAGGTAGATCTGTCAGCATTCGCAAACCCTTGAGTCCCCTTATAGTTATTCCAGTTCATTGTTTTTAGTTTAATTCAAAGATAGTTGTATTTTTCTTTCAATCAATGTTTGTAGTGACTCTTAGAAGTACGTGAGTTGTGACATCAGATTTTTGGTAGTGGTGTTGAGATACTGGGTAATGATAAACTTCTGCGTTTCATTAAATCATTATGTTTTAAATTGTTGTCATTTAACGAATTTCTTAAAGAGGTAGCGTATTTAATTTTTGTATGTTAGATTTCTTAGAAATTGTAAGTTTAGGCGCCATCATGATCCCAACGGTGGGAAATCTGGGTCGTAACAAGTTGGTATCGGAGCACTTGGTTACATAGGTCTTACAATTCACGAACATGCTAGGTAGACTCTAAGAGGTCGGTACGGAGACGCCTGTGCTTATCCCTCGGAGGCTACGGAGTTTAGGAGAAAATTCACTTATATTCTTCTTTGTAGTGCAATTTTGTTCTCTCATCAATTGACCATCAGCCCGAGCCCCCAGTGGTAGCTCCTACGAAGGGCAGAAGACGAGGCCGAGGCAAGGGCAGGGCTCAGCCCAGAGCTAGAGCAGCAGCACCAGTGGCGGAGCCTCAGGTAGAGTTTGATGAGAAGGCTCCAGCCCAGGTAGTTCCAGCAGGACCAACTCAGGTCCCAGAGGGGTTCATAGCTACCCCGGTGCTTCAGGATGCTTTGGTCCGTCTAGTGGGACTTAAGGAGAGTGTAGCTCGGACTGGCACATTTTTTGTACCACCAGCAGTATCTCAGGCTGAGGGAGGAGCCCAAACTCCTTCTACCCACACTCCATAGAAGATAGCTCCTTAGTTTCAGCCAGTGGGAGTAGCTCAGCCAGTTATTGCAGCTCAAGTCGTTGGTGGATCAGTTATGTCTTCTGAGGCTTTGTTGAGGTTGGACAAGTTCACCAAGATTTTCCTGGTTCATTACAGTGGGGTAGCTTCTGAGGACCCATAGGATTATCTTGACCGCTTCTATGAGGTGATGCGGAACATGGGAACGGTGGAGACCAATGGGGTCAACTTTGTTGTATTCTAGATGATAGGGTCCGCCAAGAAATGGTGGAATGATTTTGTGTTGACTAGACCTGCTGGGTCGCCTGTCTTGACTTGGGACCAGTTCTTTTAGCTATTTCTCGAAAAGTTCCTTCCTATCACTTAGAGAGAGGACTATCGCAGGCGGGTCGAGCATCTTCAGCAGGGTTCTATGATTGTCACTTAGTAGGAGTCTAGGCTTGTTTATTTTTTCCCATCATGCTCTTCTTATACTTCCTACCGAGAGGGATAGGGTGATGAGGTTCATTGAGGGACTAGCTTAGCTTATCAAGTTGCAGATGGCTTAGGAGACACGAAGCGAGATTTCTTTCTAGGATGCAGCTAATGTGGCCAGGCGAGTTGAGATGGTTTTAGCTTAGGGTAGTGGTCAGGGTTCTGACTAGAGGTCTGGTGGGTTCAGCGTTGCCTCATCTAGAGGTAGGGGTTCTTTTGGTAGAGGCCATCCTTCCAGGCCGTTTCATTCAACTCTACTGGTTTGTCAAAGTGCTTTAGATGGTTGTGGCCCTCATATGCAGTATTCTGGTAAGCAAGCCTACAGGGCACCACCAGCTCTTATTGGTGCACCTCTGCTCCAGAGTTTACAGGGTGGTTACCTAGGCCGTCAAGGTCTATTTCAGTGTCAGCAGTGTCAGCAGTCTCAGCAGCCGAGGTCTTGTTATACAGGTGGTAATTCAAGGCACATTGCTAGATTTTTCCCTCGAGCATTGAGCAGTTCTCAGCATCGGGGTTCTCGTGCCATGGTTCCAGCACCGGGCCTTCTGCTGCCTACTCAGCTAGCTAGAGGTTGGGTTCAGGAAGCTAGAGGTGGAGGTTGAGGCATTAAAAGTAGAGGTCAGGCAGCTAGAGCTGCGGGCCAACCAGGCAGGGCCCGTCCTCAAAATGCAGTTCAAAGTGGTAGGGCCCAACCCTGATGTTATGCTTTTCCAGCTAGGTTTGAGGCTGAGTCATCCGATGTTGTCACAAGTACGGTTTTAGTTTGTAGTAGGGATGCCTCAGTATTATTTAACTTGGGATCTACTTATTTGTATATATCATCTTACTTTGCTTCATATTTGGTTGTGCCTCGTGACTCTTTTAGTGTTCCCATGTATGTGTCCACGCCTGTGGGGGATGCTATCATTGTAGATCATTTCTATTGTTCTTGTGTGGTTGTAATAGGAGGTCGTGAGACTTGCATAGATCTTCTACTTATAAATATGGTTGATTTTGAAGTCATTTTAGGTATGGATTGGCTGTCACCATATAATGTCATATTGGAGTGTCACGCCAAGATAGTGACCTTACCCTTGCTGGGGTTGCCTCGACTAGAGTGGAGAGGGACTTCTGGTGTCACGACCCAACTCCCAAACCCGGTCGTGATGGCGCCTCTCGTGAAGACAAGGCCAGCCAGACCATCTCAGAATACCACTTAAAGCAGTTAATCTGTTATATAGCAGTTCGAATATGAATTTATGATACTAATCAATATGAATACAGCCCAATACAACCCGACCGGGGTGTCACAAATCACGAGCATCTAGGAGGATCCTTATTACAATTTAAAATATATAATACACAGAGTAAGATCTGGGAAAACAAGAAGGAGAAGAATCTCGGTGCCGCGAACGCCGGCGGTCACCTTGCTTAGCTACGATAGCAATACCTTCAATCCGCTACTAACCCGCTACCGGGTGAAACAGTACCTGCAACAACACGCGAGGTGCAGGGAGTAAAGTGAGTACTTCCAACTCAGTGGTAATAAGAGAGAATAATAACTGAGCAATAAGAAAACACGTATGGACACACCAAAATGCTATAAAAAACAGTACAACCCTCTGAGAAAGATAGTAAAACCGTAACATCGAGAAAATTCTTTAGAAAATCTTAAACTCAGTTAAAAATCTCTTTTGAAAGTATGTCTTTTCAACAGTTGCAAAATAAGTTTCAACAAGTAGGAAATAGTCAGAAATCTGCCCCTTGGGCTCAGTATCAACCTCTCAGTGCAGTATCAGCCCCACTGGCTCACTCCCAACTCACCAAGAACAACCTCAGCCATATCAGGCTCAGCACTCCCAACTCACCAAGCATACTATCAGCCTCTCGGGCTCAGCACTCCATAACACGTAACACCAGAGTATCTGGTCAACAAGGCAAGTAATAACATGTATGCCAATGATATATGAGTGCTAAATGTCATGCCACGTAGTGCAAACAGGAGTACATGCATGAATGCAATGCAATGCATATGACCGCTATAGCGCGTAGCCCGATCCATGGGTACCCTGCGCTCACTGGGGGTGTGTATAGACTCCGGAGGGGCTCCTACAGCCCAAGCGGAATAATACTGTGGCATGCAGTCCGATCCAAATAACATATTACTGTGGCGTGCAGTCCGATCTATATAATATATTACCGCGGCGTGCAGTCCGATCCATGCAATGTACTACTGTGAGGGGACCTCCATTCACGGCAGTTGCCCAAAATACTCAATTATCGATAGGAACCTCTTATTAGCTATAGTCTTATTCCAACACTTTCATATACTGCAAACGACAAATAAGACACGTGATAAACCGTAACCATTCCTCAGGTCACCCACACATGAAGCCACTTCCTTGTTGACTAATACCACAACAGATTTCCGGGCCAAACCTCGATATGGACCCTCTAACCAGCTGAAATCACATCTGTTCGCATTCATTAATGACTCCAACGATCACCTCGAATTCAACACACCACCCTGGTGATACGGCACCTCAATACAGGCCTAATCCACAACTTGCATAATGCACGCACCATTAAGGAATAGTCTGGACATACTCAAATCATGACAAATGACTCAGACGAAAGAGCTGTACCCTAAGCTCAACAGTACCATTGCAACACAAAGCTGAGACCTCATCTCATCTCACATCATAGAGATAGAGTACCTGAATCCTCCTCGAAAGGTCATAACTTCACATGGCCTCGCCACAACGCGCGATCATATCCAAACACTATTACACATGAAACACCTCAAGTAACCATGCTCAACACGGACAGCCACGCACAGATTGAGGTCTGAAACCAAGCAATCCATCACACCCACGGTGAAGCAAGTAATGTACACTATTCAATCCTGAAAGGACACAACCGATGCACTACTCGCCGAGCAACTCCCAATACGGACTTTCCTCCGAAACCAGGAAGTAAGACATACATAACAAAATATAGAAAACTATTCTAAACATCTCACTGTTGCGGCGCGCAACCCGATCCAGATAAGATACACGTGGCGGCGTGCCACCCGATCCACGCATATATTTCACAAAAAGAGATGCACATCGAGCCAAATTTGCTCATTACAATAAACACATATAGTCTCATGCCCGGCCACAAGTAAGGCATCTGTACAACTCCCTCAATACCGGAACGGAATCAATGGTAGAAACCTCTGCACTGACATCCGCCACGAAGGCCCAGTTAATAAAGAAATGCTTGCCAGCCGTCCGCTGGTCTCTGGAATACAAGCTACCCTGCTAGAACATAATCCGATGCACCTTGCCACGCAGCCTGTGGCATTTTCCGACATAGTCCATACCACACATAGGATAACATGAGGACTTCTATCTCTCTTCTGCGCCGTAGACGTCGACGCACTCAACTAGTCAAGAACTTTCATGATCCCATATAGGAGAGAGATTATTACACACTCCATGCTTCACATATCAATAGGAAATATACTCATTTTCAAACCACGGTATAATACATCAAGAACTCTTTCTCTCAATTCCATTGCACAAGCTAAACTGCCAGGACTGAATCCTTCTACCCAAACCAAGTTAAGCAAATTGAAAGCACGCAAGAGTTTTCCTGCACAATACCTGTAAGACTCATTACCTCGAACACATACAATAATGA
>MU783135.1:0-21338 GCA_026770625.1 Nicotiana glauca | reverse complement strand
ACAATAAGGGGGAAACAGGGCAGTAACTCACATGACGGCGGGTCGGGTCGTCAGATCTGGTCATTCTACCAGCAGGGTTGTTTCTTATATGAAGGCTCGGTGTATGGTCAAGAAGGGGTGTTTGGCTTACTTGGCTTATGTTAAGGATTCTAGTGCGGAGGTTCCTTCCATGGATTCTGTACCAGTTGTTCGGGACTTCCCAGAGGTATTTCTTACAGACCTGTTGTAACGACCCGGCCGATCGTTCATGATTTATAGCCCCATTTACCACATTTCTGCTTCTTTATGTATCATCTACAATTCATCACATCGTGTTGGTTGGTTCTGGTTCTGAGTGGTTTTGGAGTGAATTGAGACACTTAGTATCTTTTAAGTAGGTTTAAGTTGGAAATGTCAATCGGATGTTGACATATAAGTAGATGATCTCAGATGGGAATTTTGATGGTTCGGTTAGCTTCATTAGGTGATTTTTGGATTTCAGAGCGCGTCTAGAATGTGATTTGGAAGTCTGTGGTAGATTTAGGCTTGAATTTGCAAAATTGGAAATTCGATGTTTCTCGGTCAGCAGTGGAAATTTTGGTATCGGGATCGGAAAGAAATTTTGGAAATTGGTTGAGGCCCCCGGGACCTCAACAAAAAGCATAGACATGATCTAATACTTCATTCAAACTTGCTCGAATCATCAAAACGCTATCGTTAACATCAAAATCCTCAATTATGATCAAATCAAAGCCCAAATTTCTTAAAAACTTCCGAATTGCATATTCGATCAAAAACCCGACCTAAACACCTCCGAATGACCTCAAAATTTGCAGACATATCCAAAATCACCTAACGAAGCTATTGCAACTCTCAGAATTCCATTCGGATCCTCGGATCAAAATCTCACCTATCAATCGGTTTTCGACAAAATTCCAACTTCGCCAATTCAAGCCTATTTCTACACCGGACCTCCAAATTCAATTCTGATCACACTCCTAAGTCACAAATCATCCCCCAAAGCTAACCAAACCACTAGAATTCACATCCGCGTCCTCTAACCATATAGTCAACTTCCGGTTGACTTTTCTAAAACAAGTTTTCTTCTAAGAGGCTATGTGCCTTATTTTCGACCAAAACCAATTCAATTACACCCTATTGACTCTAATACTGATATTGAAACATGAAGCAATACAATAAGGGGGAAACGGGGCAGTAACTCACATGACGGCGGGTCGGGTCGTCAGATCTGGTCATTCTACCAGCAGGGTTGTTTCTTATATGAAGGCTCGGTGTATGGTCAAGAAGGGGTGTTTGGCTTACTTGGCTTATGTTAAGGATTCTAGTGCGGAGGTTCCTTCCATGGATTCTGTACCAGTTGTTCGGGAGTTCCCAGAGGTATTTCTCACAGACATGTTGTAACGACCCGGCCGATCGTTCATGATTTATAGCCCCATTTACCACATTTCTGCTTCTTTATGTATCAGCTACAATTCATCACATCGTGTTGGTTGGTTCTGGTTCCGAGTGGTTTTGGGGTGAATTGAGACACTTAGTATCTTTTAAGTAGGTTTAAGTTGGAAATGTCAATCGGATGTTGACATATAAGTAGCTGATCTCAGATGGGAATTTCGATGGTTCGGTTAGCTTCATTAGGTGATTTTTGGATTTCAAAGAGTGTCTAGAATGTGATTTGGAGGTCTGTGGTAGATTTAGGCTTGAATTTGCAAAATTAGAAATTCGATGTTTCTCGGTCAGCAGTGGAAATTTTGGTATCGGGATCAGAATGAAATTTTGGAAATTGGCGTAGGTCTGTAGTGTCATTTGTGAAGTGTGTGGAAAATTTCAGGTCATTCAAAAGTGATTTGATAGGTTTCAGCATCGTTTGCATAATTTTAAAGTTTGGAAGTTCTAAGGCTTAAATCTGAGGCAGATTTGGGGTTTTGATGTTGTTCTGAGTGTTTCAAAGGTTTGAATAAGTTTGAAAGATGATATGTGACTTGTTGGTATTTTTGGTTGAGGTCCCGAGGGCCTCGGGATAAATTTGAATGGTTAACGAAAGAGTTGGAATTTAGTTGGTGCATCTGAAGTTGTTGTTTCTGTCATTTCCGCACCTGTGGATTGGAGACCGCAGGTGTGAGGTCGCAAATGCGGTATTGAAGCCCCAGATGCAAACTTGAGGGCCAAGAAGAGAAACTGCATATGCAGTATGTTGGACGCATTTGCAGGACCGCAGGTCCGGTGCCTGGGGCGCAGATGCGGTCCTGGGTGTTTAAGTGAAATTGCAAGTGCGGTTGATTGGATCGCAGAAGAGGTTGTGCAGGTGTGGTAGAAAGACCACAGATGAGGAAATTGCTGGACAAATTGTATATAAAGGTTCTTTCGCAAAATTTTTGCCCATTCTTCACCATTGTTGGCTGGGTTTTGAGCTTTGGGCAGTGATTTTCAAGAGGAATCGAGGGTTATCGGTTGGGTAAGTTACTTGGGCTTTATTACTTGTGTTTTTGATGATTTTCCTACTATTTAATCGAGAAATTAGTGGGAATTTGTGGTGAAATCGAAGGGGTTAGGGCTTGAGTTTTGGAGAGTTTAAATTGAGGATTTGAGGGACCATTTGAGGTCAGATTTTGATCATTTTGGTATGTATAGACTCGGGAGTGAAAGGAGTTAGTTGTGTGATTTTTGACGAATTTCGAGATGTGGGCCTGAGGGCCAGGTTTTGGTGAATTTCGGGATTTTGGTATAATTTGATAATTTTTCATATGGAATTGGTTCATTTGCCTATATTGATTGCATTGTATTGCTTTTGGTCAAACTCGAGGCATTTCGAGACCGATTCTAGAGGCAAGGGCATCGCAGAGTAGGGATTTGACCAGTTTGAGGTATGTAATGATTGTAAATCTTGTACTGAGGGTATGAAGCCCCGGATTACACATCGTTTGACTATTTTGTGGAGACGCACATGCTAGATGATGAGCGAGTGGGTGTGCACCGTTGGAAATTATGACTTGGTCCATCCTGTAGCAACTATTAAGTTGCGTATTTGATTGAAACTATTTGATACTTATGTTCTTTAGAAAGAATTTGTATGATTTGGGCTGAATGCCATATGTGGGCCTTGTGCCAACCTGTTTGGACCCTTATGGGCCTTTCACTACTATTTCCTCGTTGTTTTGACTTAAGATCTATACTCAGTCATGCTATGTTTTACATATTTCATAACTCCGTCTTTATTACTCTATTTTGATGCATAAAATGATATTTTGGGTTGAGCACCCTGTTTTCCTGATAGCCCGACTGGCTAGAGAGGTTTCTGACTGAGTAAGGCCGAGGACCTGCATTGTGAGAATATTGTCACGACCCATTTTCTGAACAAGCCGAGACCGACACTCAATCACTAAACATGACCGAGCGAACCATCTCTGTTTATCAAATCTATTATAACTCCAAACTTTACACGCAACAAGGCAATACTCTAACAAAATACTTTTGATTACTTTAAATATTTAAATAAATCAACTTCAAAACTTTATTCATATTAACCAATAAAATACTTCTAAGTTATTATAAAAAATATATTAATCTTAACCCAAAGACTATATCTATGAAGCCTCTACTAATAAACTGACGCACTGCTTAAGACATTAGATTTCCTGGCCAGTTCTCTAAATAAACAAAGAAATAGCTAAATAAAATAACTCTAAGGAATACTCCACGAACAAAGGCAGAGCTCACCAATAGCACTGGAAGGGAAGGAAGTCTTAACTCGTAGCCTGCTCACCTGTAAATCCGGTTCCTACGTTGTACCGCAGACCAACATAGGTTCCCAAAAGAGAACGTCAGTACCATCTATTGTACTCAGTGAGTCTCAACAATAGGGGGAGAAACTTTAATATCATATACATTACGAGCAAATGTTCTAAATGCATGTAAGACATAAAGCTTACAAGAATAATTCTAAAATAATTTCATAATATCAATTTATGAATATTCTAAAAGAAATTCTTTTTTTTTTCTTTCTTTAGAAAAAAATACTTCACTTTATACTTTGGGAGTTTCAACTATTCTGACTTAATTCTGTCTCAGTCACTATGTGATCGGCACGGGTTCGATCCCTACCTGATCGAATAGGCCCAATCCACGAGGTGTCACTCGCTTCATGGTTCTCAGTGCTCATGTATCATACCTTAGCATGGTTAAGTAAATTCTCAGCAACAAGACCCTCAGCTCATGTGCTCCCTACTTTGGCACAAGTAGTTTCAAGAAGTCAACGCCTTGGTCAGGACCCTCGGCCTGGACGATGACCACTTCTCAAAATAAAGGATACTCCCAAAAATATTTTCTTTCTTTTTCTTCTCGTGGCTTACCAAGTCTAAATCTTTTCTTTTTTTCGGAACATCATGCACATGCTCGGGCTGGTATCCTTAAATATAAAGTATGGCATAAGAATGAAATAAACATCTAAAAGTAATTCTAAAGATTCTTGCTTCTTCATAAATTTTCAACATGAAAATAGCAAATAAGAATAACACATTATATGCTGATTTTCACACCCATAAATAAACATCTGACCAATTACAAAAATGAAAGAAGCACATTCCAAGAATCTTACATATCAAAATTAGTTTTAAATAATAAAATATTACTTTCTTATATGAGCAAAGACATAGTACTATTCAACATTATAGGAAGGAAATTAAAGGTGATAGCGTGAACGTTTTGTTGGCTTGTTCCCATCTTTAATTGGTGCTAAATTTGCTCTCCATATAGCAAATTTAGCTATTGGAGATATTTTACTGGAAGTTGATAATAAGGTCTCCAACTAGCTGGAATTATAATCTAGTATCAATATTCTTGTTGACTAATTTTAGAATACTGAAATCCATCACTATAGTTCTACTGCTGTTTACGGTTTCATACGGTTAATTAAAGATTGCTATTAAAAGATTGCTTGACCGGTTAGAAACATTTATTTCTTTCTTGCTAGACTTTTGAAAATAATAAATTTATGCACATATATCATAGTAGATTATCCAAACTTTTGCTAGAGAAATCCTAAGTTAATAGGTACTCACTCGCTCCAATTAAGCAAATATAAACTCTTTTAAGCAATTCGTCAAACACCTTGAATGCGTGCTTTTGTGAGTTAAATCACTCTAGTAAAGGGTTATATCAACTCACCTTAATACTCCTTGAGCTAATACGTATACCCCAGTCCAATTTATACCCGTCAAATAATTAATTCTACAATAACCAGTTCGTTTTATTTGATTCCAAAGTTTCACACCTATATATGAAATTTGATGGTGATACAGAGAAAGAAAGTAATTAACTATTCAATTCTTACTCATCCATTACTACTATGGGGTAATTGACAATAGGGAATTTCACATACCTGAGTTTAAGAATTAGTGATTTGTAAAGAACCCTAGAATTTTCGTTGCCTCTGTAAGTATTTCGCTAACGCCGCATCTGTTTTTTTTTGTTTGGTTGGGCAACAGACTGTCGAGCTTTGTTTTAAATTTTCCTAAGGCTTACGCCTTTTGCCTTCTAATTGTCAAGAGTTTATGGTCCTTGTTGCACGTGACTTTTTTGTTCTTTTGCTTCTTTTTTTTTTTTAGTTTTGTTTTGTTTTTAATTAACTTATATTTAATTATTCCTACTTTTAATAATTAGTAATATTAAAAATATATTCTCCTAATTGTACATCTAATTATTTATAAATAGAGACGTAACTCCACATCAATCACAAGTATTTTAATCCGTAATAGAAGTATAATTTAATATTATAAAAAATAAAATTCTATAATTAGCGGGTCTTAAAACTTTTACAGGTTTGAGGAGTGCTACAATATTTCCTCCTTAAAAACATTCGTTCTCGAATGTTGCTAGGGCTTTATTCTTAAGCTACAATCATTTCTTAGGTCATTGAACCTCTTAAGTTTTCTTAGCACCACTCACTTTTCCAAGGGACTCAAAATTTTGGCTAACTCCCTAAATTTTCAAAAATTTCGGCAGAATTTCCTTTGTAAATTGGACTATCCAAAAAAAAAATATCCTTGTCACAAATACCACAACTACACCAACAACAACCAAATATACCATAACAGGCCATTCATAGGCATTATACAAAGCTCATAAATTAACTGATCACACTCCGGCAAGGAGGTACCACAATAACTAACTAGAATCTAAAGCACAACACTTTAGCAAAAGTAAATCACTTTAATGAATTAAATATACTCTGACATAAACTAAATTACTCTCACAACTAAGCATAATCTAGGAAGGACATATACACTTGCCAACTAGTATTTAATAAATGAATAAATATCAAGTCAAACCTAGGTTCACATACCTTGTTACTCAAATAAATAAGGATACTTCTTCCTCATATCTTCCTCGACCTCCCACGTAGCTTCTTTTGAATCATGAATGTCAAGAGTTTATGGTCCTTGTTGCACGTGACTTTTTTGCCTGCTAATTGTCAAGAGTTTATGGTCCTTGTTGCACGTGACTTTTTTTTTCTTTTGCTTTCTTTATTATTATTTTTTTTAGTTTTGTTTTGTTTTGACTTAACTTATATTTAATTATTCCTACTTTTAATAATTAGTAATATTAAAAATATATTCTCCTAATTGTACATCCAATTATTTATAAATAGTGACGTAACTCAACATCAATCACAAGTGTTTTAATCCGCAATAGAAGTATAATATAAGATTATAAAAAATTAAATTCTATAATTAACGGGTCTTGAAACTTTTATAGGTTTGAGGAGTGTTACAGATATTATGGGATCAGGTTGCATGCCTTAGCATGTTGTTACTGATTGGTGATACTGAGAGGCTGAGGGCCTGATTTATTATGCCACGAGGTGGCTTGTTATAGCGCTTGGGTTGTAGGAGCCCCTCTGGAGTTTGCACACCCCTAATGAGCGTGGGTACCTTATGTGAGTGATATGATGTTATGACCGAGGGCCTGTTATTGATTCATGTTGTGCCCGAGAGGCTATTACGAGTGACTGTGAGGTTTGCTCGAGGGGCTGGTTCTGAGTGACGGTATACCCGAGGGACAGTTCTTGATTCATGTAGCCCGAGGGTCTGTATACGAACTATGTTTTGACTGAGCGGCTATTATGTTATATCATTTTTACTCTAAAATGAATTGAGCTTCTATTGAAACTGTTGAAAAGCATCTTCAAATGATTTTTCTGAAAAATTGGGTTTTTAAAACGTGAGGATTTTGACTCATATACTGATTTGAAAGCATGTTGAACTTACTGAGTTTTGTGATGTGGATATTCAGTGTTTCTTGCTGATTAGTCTCTATTTACCTTTATTACTTACTGAGTTGGTATATTCACATCACTCCCTGTACCTTGTGTGCAGATCCAGGGGTTGCTGGACATACTATCGAGCATTGATCTTTATCCGCCGCAGATACTTGGAGTTGGCAAGATAGTTGCATGGCGATCGCAACCTTGCAGTTCTCCCTCCTATCTTCCTATAGATATTAGTATTTGATTTCCAAACTATTTTTGTCTTATTATGTTTTAGAAAAATTGTAGTTTTGCTCATGACTTAGTAACACCCGAGGTTGGGCTTTATTTTCGTATTTTGATTTCCTTTGACCTATACATTTTATGAAAAAAGCTTGTTATTTAAATTTTAATGAAGTGTTGAACTATTTTAGGAAAGTCTCGGCTGGCCTTATTCCATGATAAGCACCATCACAAAGGGGTTGGTTTTGGGATCGTAATACCTACCAAGGATATCGACTGTTGCATTGATTTCACTACGACACTCAGCCCATTTTCATTCCATCATACCATATGGCCCTGCCAAAGTTGAAAGAATTGAAGGAGCAATTGCGAAATTTGCTTGATGAGGGCTTTTTTATACCTAGTGCCTCGCCCTGAGGTGTGTCGGTGTTGTTTGTAAAGAAGAAGGATGGATCGATAAGGATGTGCATAGATAATCGGTAGTTAAACAAATTCTCCAACAAGAACAAGTATCCATTGCTGCAGATTGATGATTTATTTGATCAGCTTTATGGTGCCAAAGTGTTTTCGAAGATTGATTTGAGATCTGGTTACCATCAATTTAGGATTAAGGCATCCGATGTCCCTAAGATAGATTTTCGGACTCGGTATAGGCATTATGAGTTCTTAGTGATGTCATTTGTGCTGACAAATGCCCCACCAACGTTCATTTATTTGATGAATCGAGTGTTCAGGACCTATTTGGATTCCTTTATGATTATCTTCATTGGTGATATCTTGATATACTCCTGCAGCCGGGAGGAGCATGAGCAGCATCTTCAGACCGTTCTTCAAACCTTAAGAGACAGCCAGTAATATGCTGAGTTTTTATAATGTGAGTTTTGGTTGAGTTCAGTTGCTTTCTTGGGTCATGTTGTATCAGCAAAGGGTATTCATATGGATCAGAAGAAGATTGAGGTAGTCAAGAACTGGCATAGACCCACATCAGCTACTGAGATCTGCAGTTTCTTGGGATTGGCAAGCTATTACCGCCGGTTTGTGGAGGAGTTTTCCTCTATAGCAGCCTCGATGACCAGGGTAATACAGAAGGGTGCTCCGTTCAGATGGTCAGACGAGTGTGAGGCGAGCTTCGAGAAGCTCAAGACTATTTTGACTATGGCGCAAATGTTAGTGTTGCCCATAGGTTCATGACCGTATATCGTATATTCTGCTACATCTCGAATTGGACTTGGTGCAGTTTTGATGCAGGGTGGTAAGGTTATTACTAATGATTTGTGGCAGCTGAAGATTTACGAGAAGAATTATCCAATTCATGACATAGAGTTGGCAGCCATTGTTCACACGTTGAAGATTTGGAGGCATTATCTATATGGTGTGTCATGTGAGGTGTTCACATGTCATAAGAGTTTGCAGTATTTGTTCAAACAAAAGGAGCTCAATTTGAGGCAGAGAAGGTGGTTAGAGCTATTGAAATACTATGCTATCACTGTCTTGTATCATCTCGAGAAGGCCAATATGATCGCCGATACTTTGATTAAGAAGTCAGCGAGTATGGGCAGCCTTGCGTATATTCGAATCGGTGAGAGACCGCTCGCATTAGATGTTTAGGCATTAGCCAATCAGTTTATAAGGTTGAAGGATTCTGAGCCCAGTCATGTTTTAGCTTGCACAGTTGCTCGGTCTTCCTTGTTTGAGCGCATCAGAGATCGGTAGTATGATGACCCTCATTTTCTTGTCCTTAGGGACACAGTGCGGCACGGTGATGCCAACCGGGTTATAGTTGGCGATGATGGAGTTTTGAGGATGCAGGGTCATATGTGTGTTCCCAATGTGGATGGGCTTCGTGAGTTGATTTTAGAGGAGGCCCACAATTCCTATATTCTATTCATCCGAGCATCGCTAAGATGTATCAGGACTTATGGCAGTATTATTGGTGGAAGAGGATGAAGAAGGATATTGTTGCGCATGTAGCTTGGTGTTTAAATTGTCAGCAAGTAAAGCACGAGCATTAAAGACCTGGTGGTTTACTTTAGAAGATTGAGATTCCTGAGTAGAAGTCGGAGCATATCACGATGAATTTCTTTGTAGTACTCCCACGGACTCAGAGGAAGTTCGATATAGTGTGGGTTATTATGGATAGTCTGACTAAGTCGGTGCATTTCATTCCTGTGCCAATTTCCTATTCTTCAGAGTGATTGGCAAAGATTTATATCTGTGAGATCGTTCGTCTGCATGGTGTTCCCATTTCTATCATTTTCGATTGAAGTACGCAGTTTACCTCACATTTCTAAAAGGCAGTACATCGCGATTTGGGTACACGGGTAGAGTTGAGCACAACATTTCATGCTCAGATGGACGGACAGTCTAAGTGTACTATTCAGATCTTGGAGGATATACGTCGCGCCTCTGTTATTGACTTTGGAGGTTCTTGGGATCAATTCTTGTAGTTAGCGGAGTTTGCCTACAACAACAGTTATCAGTCAAGCATCCAGATGGCTCCCTATGAGGCATTATATGGTAGACGACGCCGATCGCCGGTTGGGTGCTTTGAACCGGGGGAGGCTCGGTTATTGGGTACAGATTTAGTGCAGGATGCCTTGGACAAGGTTAAGGTCATTAAGGATAGGCTTCGTACAGCCCAGTCCAGGCAAAAGAGTTATGCCAACCGTAAGGTTCGTGATGTGGCATTCATGGTCGGAGAGAGAGTGTTGCTTCGTGTGTCACCTATGAAGGGTGTGATGCAATTTTGGAAGAAGGGCAAGTTAAGCCCTACGTTCATCGGGCCTTTTGAGATTCTTGATCGAGTGGGAGAGGTGTCCTACAGACTTGCATTTCGACCAAGCTTATCAGTGGTACATCCAGTGTTTCATGTGTCCATGCTTCGAAAGTATCACGGCGATCCATCCCACGTGTTAGACTTCAGCATTGTCCAGTTGCACAAGGATTTGGCCTACGAGGAGGAGCTGGTAGCTATTTTAGACCGGCAGGTTCGCCAGTTGAGATCAAAGAGTTATCCTTTGGTTTGAGTCTAGTGGACAAGTCAGCATGTTGAGGCAGCTACCTGGGAGTTCGAGTCTGATATCCGGAGCAGTTACCCCAATCTTTTCTCCATCTCAGGCACTATTCTATGTCCGTTCGAGGACGAACGGTTGTTTTAGAGGTGGAGAATGTGATGACCCGAAAGTTCATCTTGTGTTCTAGAACCCAATTTGGAGTTTTGAGGCCTTCAAAACCTCATTTTATTTCTCCTCAATTCGCATGCACAGTATGAGCACGTTTCCTGGAAGCCTTTATGTGGAAACTGATGAAAATAATATTTTTTTGGCTTAAAAAATTGATTTTAATTGACTTCGGTCAACATTTTGGGTAAACAAACCCTATATTCATGTTTTGACGGTCCCAAAGTGTCCGTAGTAAAATATTGGACTCGGGCGTATGCCCAGAATCGAATTTTGAGGTCCCTAGCCCGAGAAATGAATTTTTGAAGAAAAATTAAAAAGGCTAAAAATGTAATAATTTAAATAATTTGATCTTGTTGGTATAGGGCCCGTATTTTGGTTCCGAAACTAGATACAGGTTTTTTATGTTATTTATACCTTATCTGTGAAATTTGATGAGAAACGGGACTGATTTGACGTCATTCGGACCTTTGCTTGAAAATTTAGAAGTTTTAAAACTTTCTTGAAAATTTCATGCAATTTTTTGCTAAATTCGTAATTCTAGGTGTTATTTTAAAATTTTGATCACTCGAGCAAGTTCATATGATGTATGAAGACTTGTGTCCATGTCGGGATTGGAGCCCTGAGGGCTCGGATAAAAGTTTGGATAGGCTACGGGATGTCTAGACTTAAAAAAATCCGGTGTTAGATAGTTACAAAGTTGCACGCCTCAAATCTTGGAAGTGCGGCCGCGGTGCGAAATTCGCTGACTGTGGTAGAGGAACGTGGCCGTGGTAGGAACTTCAAAGACCGCGGAGGAGATTTCGCGCCGCACCTAAGATTTCGCGGACCACACAGTGAGGATCAAAGGGTGCTATATAAGCGGGATTTTTCATTCATTTTTCAATTTTTCAAATCCTCATAAGAGACGATTTTCCAAATACTTCTTCCTCCCCAAATCCTAAGTAAGTGATTCATAACTCATTTCTTTCACTCTTTTACTTCTTTTTACAAGATTTCATCCTAGAATCAAGGGCTTTCATGGTGGAATTGGGGATTTTGGGATATAACTTAAGAATTTCAAAATTTGGGGATCTAGACCTCAAATTGAGGTCGGATTCCAAAACCAATTGTATATTCGGTCTCGGGGGTTAATGGGTAATCGGGTTTTGGTCCAAGTATCGGGTTTGGATTAAGCAGGCTCGGGTGTTGACTTTTTAAAAAATGACCTAAATTGAATTCAATGCTATCGTTTCCTAAGGCTTAAATTGAATCGTTTGATTGGTAATTTGCTAGATTCTATTGGTCCGGAGGCTTGTATGAAGGGAAAAGCTGTAATTGAGCTTTGAGCAACCCGCAGAGTCGAGGTAAGTATTGGGTATAACCCTAGCTTGAGGGATTAGGTATTACTTGCCTATTTTCTACGTGTTCTGATATTTAGTATAACGTATAGGTAAGGTGACGAGTACCAATGCATTGTTGTTGAGTCATAGCATGCGAGTTAGCCTTGTTCTTGTAACTATGGTACTCTTTGATTATATATTTCATGTTTAGACTTGTTATTCCATGTGTTGAGCAACTCTTATCATGTTTTATGAAGTTTGGTACTGATTGAGTATTAACTTAGAGTTTAGGCTGGTTTTGTGGAATTAAATGTTGAAGTAAGATTGGTTCTGATATTTTTATCTCATGTGGTTATTGTTCATTGTTTGGTGAGGGAGAGTGTTAAGGCACGAAGGGTGATGATAAATGAAGGGTGATTCTATGCCATATTCTACGAGTAATAATACACTAAGGGGTCGTTTGGTTGGAATATGATTTATACCGGTATAAGTTATACCGTTATAAGTTATATTAGGATAAGTTATACTGGGATAAGTTATACTGGGATTGTTGTTTATTCATTGTTTGGTATGTTGTATTAAGAAGGACAATTGTATAATTTCTAAGAAGAAGGTATAAGTTATACCGGTATTAATTAACCCACCTTTTATAAGGTACAAGTTATCCCACTGTTAAAATTAACACCGGGATAACTTATACCTAGTTTACTAACCAAACAGTTTATTAAGGTGGTATTAAATTTTTACACCACCCTTATACCTTCTTATACCTCATACCAAATGACCCCTAAGGGTGATGCCTTGCCATGTTATGAAAGAGTTAATGCATGAAAGGTGATGCCGTGCCATTTCTATTCTTTTTATTGGTGAGGAAGAGAGTAAAAGCACGAAGGATGATGTCATGTACTTGTTTGCTATGCTATTACTTTTGTTGGTGTAAAGCATGTTATTTACTGTATTTCTTTATTGTACTATTTTCAATATTTGATATTCCCCTCCGCACATTTTCCCCTTTGCCGTTATTATCTGCTTAATTTTCATTTGTTGTTATTTTCTCATATTATTGTCATGTCTTAGCCTCGTCATTACTTCACCGAGGTTAGGCTCAGCACTTATCAGTACATGGGGTTGGTTGTACTTATACGACATTCTGCACTTTCTGTGCAAATTTTGGTACTGGACCATGTTGACCCGAGCTGAGGTACTGCCTTCAATCCTATAGGAGACCCTAGGTAGATCTGTCGACGTTCGCAGGCCCTGGATCCCCTTCCAGTTATTCCAGTTCACTAATAACAACAACTACTCAGTAAAATCCCACAAAGTGGGGTTTGGAGACGGGTTATGTGCACGCAGACCTTACCCTACCTCGATAGGGCAGAGAGGCTATTTCCAATCCCCCTTCGGCTCAGAAAGATGAAAATAAAAAAAAGCAAAAGATCATTCATTATTAACTCCTGTAGAAACCGTAATAGTAACAGAAGCATAACAACCAAAAGATAAAATGACATGCAATAGCAGTAACTAGTATCCATGGCCTGGGGCTAAGAAAAATAGCAAGGATAGTGTGGACTCAACATAAACTGCAAACCATCAAAGATCAACCCTAATCCAACTCCGCCTCACCCTGGGTATGAAGTAAGGAAAGGTCTAGTACCCCTAACCTACAACCCTTATGCTTGACCTCTAGACCTTCCTATCAAGGGCCATTTCCTTGGAAATCTGCAGTCGTACCATGTCCTTCCTGATCAAATCTCTTTAATAGTTCTTAAGCCTCCCTATACCTCTTCTCATACCCACCACGGCCAACCACTCACACCTCTTTACCGGAGCATCAAGGCTTCTCCTCTGCACGTGCCCAAACCATCTAAGCCTCGCTTCCCGCATCTTTTCATTCACAAGTGCCATGCCCACCTTTTTCCGAATATCTTCATTCTTAATCTTATCTATCCTATTGTGCCTGCACATCCACCTCAGCATCCTCATCTCTGCTAACTTCATCCTCTGGATATGGGAGTTCTAACCGGCCAACATTCTGCCCCATACAATAATGTCGGTCTAACCACAGCTCTATAAAACTTACCTTTGAGTATCGGTGGCACTTTCTTGTCACACAAGACTCCAAATGCAAGCCTCTATTTCATCCAGCTCGCTCATATACGGTGAGTGACGTCCTCATCGATCTCTTCGTCCCCCTGAATAATCAACCCAAGGTACTTGAAGCTATCTCTCTTGGGGATGACCTGTGATCCGAGCATCACGTCTCTACCTACTTCCCTCGACTCAGCGCTAAACTTGCACTCTAGGTACTCCATCTTACACCTGCTCAATTTGAAATCCTTAGACTCGAGGATCTGTCTCCAAACCTCCAACCTCTCGTTAACACCGACCCTCGTCTCATCAATGAGGACTATGTCATCAGCAAATAATATACCCCATGGCACATCCCCTTGAATATGGTGTGTCAGTGCATCCATCACTAAGCCAAATAAGAATAGGCTTAGCACATAGACTTGGTGTAATCCCATAACAATCGGGAAATGCTCCGAGTCGCCTCCCAAAGTCCTAACCTTAGTCTTAGATCCATCATACATGTCCTTGATAACTTTTATGTAGGCTACCGGTACGCCTTTTGCCTCAAGACATCTCTAGAGCACCTCCCTAGGGACCATGTCATACACTTTCTCCAAGTCAAGAAACACCATATGCAGATGCTTCTTCTTATCCCTGTACTATTCTACCAACCTCCTAATAAAGTGGATAGCTTCAGTAGTGGAGCCACCCGGCATGAACCCAAACTGGTTGTCGGGTATAGACATTGTCTTCCTCACCCTCGCCTCCACCATCCTCTCCCAGGCTTTCATGGTATGGCTAAGTAACTTGATACCCCTATAATTGTTACAACCCTATATATCACTTTTTTCTTTAACAATGGTACCACTGTACTCGACCTCCACTCCTCCGTCATCCTCTTCGTCCTAAAAATAACATTGAACAACCCAGTCAGTCATTCCAATCCTGCTCTACCCACAGACTTCCAAAACTCAACTGGAATTTCTTTTGGCCCGGTCGCTCTACCCCTACTCATCTAACGTAAATCCCCCATGACCTCCTCCACCTTAATGCGCCTTCAATACCTAAAATCTCAAAGACTCTCCGAATGCCACAAATCCCCGAGTGCTATCCAGGTCCCCCTACTTGTTTAGAAGACCATAGAATTACGTCTGCCTTCTCTGCTTAATCTGGGACTCTCCCATAAATAATCTACCATCCTCGTCTTTGATGCACTTTACTTGGTCCAGATCCTGGGCCTTCCTCTCCCACCCTTTAGCCAGCCGAAACAACTTCATGTCCCCACTTTTCTCCCCCAATTCCTCGTATAGACGACCAAACGCTGCATTCTTCACCTCCATGACCACCAGCTTTGCCTCTTTCCTCGCCACTTTGTACCTCTCTTTATTCGCTCTCCTCTCCTACTCGCTTGTACTCCCTGCCAACTCCGCGTACGCTACCTTCTTCGCCTCTATTTTACCTTGGACTACGTCATTCTACCACCAGTCGCCTTGGTGCCTGCTAGAAAAACTCTTCGATATCCCTAGCACCTCTTTTGCCATCTCCCTCATGTAGTTCGTCATCATTGACCACATAGTGCTGCCGTCTTCACTACTCCTCGAATCTCCCATAGCGGATAACCTCCCCTTTAACTCCTGATCTTTATCCTTGGTTAAAGCTCCCTATCTAATCCTCGGTTCACTGTTTTAGTTAAATTCAAAGATATTTGTGTTCTTCTTTTAGTCAGTGCTTGTAATGACTCTTAAAAATTCGTGAGTTCTGATACTAGATTTAGGGTGGTGGTGTTCAGATATTGGGTAATTATAAACTTCCGCATTTCATTAAATCGTTATGTTTTAAATTATTGTCATATAGCAAATTTCTTAAAGAGGTAGCGTATTTAATTTTTATATGTTGGCTTGCCTAGAAATTATAAGGTTAGGTGCCATCACGATCCCAACGATGGGAAATCTAGGTCGTGATATAGATACTCACAAAAATTACAAGGAAAGTACAAAGCATAATTTCTCAAGGTCTAAGACCAAAATATAAAATATGTTATGTGTCACACCTCCTTTTTCCCAAGGGATAGGGAGTTTTTCCAATTTTAGTGATAATAATCGAAATAGGATTATTTATTTGATTAGAGTCACCGCTTGGGATAATTTATGGTGTCCCAAGTCACCGGTTTGTTATAAATTCCAAAGTGAAGAAATTGACTCTTTTTTATGGTCTGCGAAACAAGAAGACCGTAAGGAATTGTGTTAACCAGGAGAAGGTTTTAGGCATTCCCGGGTTCCATAGTTTTATCATGGTCGCTTTAATCATACCTGGATTAATTAAAAAAATTAATTACGTGTTTAGGAGTCTACGTGTGTTTTACCTTTTTACCACTTTTAATTACTCGATTATTCGTGATTAAGGAATTATCTAGAAAATGAGTCACGCGCATGTTTACTCATTTCGTTTGGTTATTCATAATTATGGAATTATCTTAAAACAAGTCATATGTACGTGTACTCATTTTTTTTGGTACGTCAAGAATCACGTCACATGTACGTGTACACAATTAATGACGCTTTATTATTATTAAGAAAGCTTGGCCAAATTCACGTGAACATGTACCTTGGTTTATTTTGAGAATCATAATTATGTCACGCGAACGTGTACACAATCACGATAATAGATTAAAAGCGTGACTAAAAGTATATTAGGTGCTCATTATTCTTCCTAAATTTTGAGATTATTGTGAGGCCATGAACTATGCTTCTAACATTGGGGAGAGATATTTATGATTTTAACTATTATGAAAAGATGGGCCAGTAGCAAACCCAATGCGTCATTTTGGCCAAACCATTAAGAATGATATTACTAGTGCTTGATTGGGCTCAAAATTGAGCACAGAAGCGAAACAAGGAACCCAGAGACATGCCTAGTTCTGTTTCGATTGGGCCGTCTCATTTGGGCTAAATGCTAGGCCTAACTATTTTGAGATGAAGGCCCTTAATGTACTAACACCTCATTTGGCATTCACATTTCTTCAAAATATACAACGAGCAAACATTATGCAAAGTTCTAAATATAAACATGATGAATAACTATATTATAGGACTAAATCGTTGCAGTAACACACCGTTTGAAATAGTGGTGCTAGCGTGAACTAAATTAATTGAACAATGCATCCTTAAATCATTATATACTACACATAGAGAGGAAGTTTCAACTAATTTTAGCTATGAGATCAATAGCAACAAAAGTTTGAACTACAAGCTGTGCCCATTGCAAATAATTAGTTATCAACCATCATGTCACTATAAGATGAATCCCAAAATCCAGCAGCCTCTATAATAACCCAAGAGAATAGCTCAATGATTCAAAAGACTTGAATAATATTCTAAATTTGTGAGATACGACCTCTAACATAAATATCCACAAGAAATTAAATGAGTTTCAACCAGCCTACAAATACTCATAAAGCCTCCAAACAAACTTTCATATTAGACTCTGAGTGGTATGCAACTAAAAACTTCAGTCCTTTACTAGAAAACACATGGAGCATTAGCTATTTACAAGAAGGAGAAAAGCAAGCAGAAATTCAAAATTTAGGCAATACAGATCTAAATCAGACAAAAACTCAGCAGGAACATAGCAATTTTTCATTTATAAACTCTAAATAAATGTGACAGGTGAGAAACTACATACCTAAAGCAGGAAAAACAGTAGAACTAAGACCAAATAAAGGTCTGGATTTCCTAATTGTTGATATTTAGCTGCGATGGAGGACATAACAGCAAAAAAATAGCTTGAATGTCTTTCAAAATCCCAGAAAATATCAATAAAACATGCTGGAGTTTGAGAACAGCTTCAATATCTCTTTTTTACTTCAGTTTTTCTTGTTTTTCTTGCAAATTTTAAAGCTCGGATCTGGAAACCATTGTGGTTTTGACATAAGAAATATGTGTATGAATGTCTAGGAGATCAGAGAGGACAAAGAGAGGTCCGACGATGGCTAAGGTTTTCAAATGGGGGTCTGTTTAATACATAGCTGCTCGGATTTCTGGGTGGAGGAAAGAGTTTTTCGAGAAGATGAAGAAGAGAGAAGAAGAGGTGACTTAGGATTTTCAAAATAGGGGGATGGTCTCCGCCATTTCTGTTGTTCAAAGAGATAGAGTTTGGGGACCTAGTGTTTTTTTGCTGGGGGGAAGGGATCCGGTCTGGCAGCAGCCCTAGGGTTCAGCCATGGGGAGGGGGAGGGGTTCTGTCCGCTATTTTTATGAGGGAAAGAGAAGGGGGGGTCGTCTGATTTTCTCTAAGGTCAAAGGAGGAGGATCTGTTTCTTGAACGGAGGGGACCAAGCGGAGGCTATGTTTTTATGGGAGGGGTCTGATTTTTCTATCCCTTTAGAAGATGGGATTAGAGATTATTTTAATGGGTAGGAAAAAGGGAATTGGGCTAGCTGGGTCGGAAGACTGGGATTTTGGGCCGCTGGAATTCTAGGCCTCAATAAGCAGACCTAGTTTCCTTTGCAAGATGAACCCAATTCAAAATCAATTTAATCCTCTTCTTTTCAAATTGGCCTCTTAGTATAATACTCCAATTTTGCATCACTAAGACACTAAAATTGTGAATCAATCTATACTAATTAATTTTAGCTTCCAAAGAAAATGACTTATATAGTTTTTTTTTGTGATTTTGGTGTTTAAAAATGCAATTAAATCTAAAATGCAAAGAGTAAAAATATAACAGTTTTTTTTGTTATTTTCATGATTAGAAATACTACTAAGTATGAGAAAATTCCGAAAATTTCAAAAAGGCATTTAAAAGTATTTTATAGTATTTTAGGAGTATTTTGGGCATGGGGACAAAAATTACGTACTCACAATTAGTCCTCTTTGCTCGAGAACATGAAGAGTTTGGGGAAAGGTAAAGTGAGCACGAGAAATTTATTGCCCGTTTGACGCTCCATGGGAAGCATTTTTTGAGAAAGTGTGACCAAACCTTTCTTCGGAGGTTGCCTATATATACTTGGCTATAAAGCAATCAGGTCAGTGTAGTTCTGGAAGTTGTTTACCATCAAAATGGTAATAACAATTAACTTTATTGATGAGACTTTAAAAATACGTGATCTATTTTTATGCTAGTTGTGGAGTAGTTGATGTTATGTGTGTGTAGTTTGAGAGTGAGACACGAGCTAAACTAAAGCAAAAATCCAACCGAGAGATAGCCATTCGGGGCCTTGAGCTGGTAGATTTGGGTCCTCGAGGTCGGGTCTCGAGCTCGGGCTCGAGCTATCGGGGGAAATCGGGGAAGGGCTAACATATGCAATAATATTAAAAGAGGCTCTTTATATCCAATGATGAGCAATAGATAAGCAATGAATATGGAAAAAATATGAAAATAACAAGATGAACAATAACGTCGAGAGAATATCTTAGAGAGAAAGAGAGAGAGATATCATATATTTCATGTAGAGCCTTTTGAGAATCATCGGTCCTCTACAAAATAAACTAGCATCCCTTTGATATAGAGGGGAGAAGCTTATATGATAAGGTACACATTAGCTGTAAAGATATGGAGATGGGACGGCTGGAAATGACACCCCGAGTAGGGCTCAGAATAGCCTGGCTAGGCTTTGTCAAACTTAGCCGCATTTTGGGAACTTCCCATTTTCACTCTAGCCCTGACCGTCATCATCTTAAGACCGGGTGCGATGGGATCTGAGGGAGAAGACTCGAGCACATCATCGCAGCCTCAAGGCTTCGAGGCGATCTTTCGAAATTCTTTAATGATGGGAAATTGGACCCTCCAATTTTATCGTATATGGATAGTCTCCGCATTTTCTAGCTCGAAGTGATAGGAAATGAATTTGAGCTTCTTCCTCTTCAAGTTTTTTTTGTAACCAGCATCGGTCGTGAGATGCCGGGGCGCGATACGCATGTAGCCCCTAAAAATCTTTGTATTGACTATGGCTGTTTTTTGTATTTTGGCCTTCTTTAATACGTACGTAGAGCTTTTATAAATAATCCCCTTTCCTCCTTCTTATTTTCTTTTAAATCATTGCGCTTACAAACTCATAAAAGGCTTGCTCCTTCCTTGTTCTTGCAACTCTTAATCTCCTTTTGGAATCTTCTAGCAATGACGAAAACTTCTGCCTCTGTCTCTCATGAGGTCGTGGTTTCATCATCTTCACTTTTATCTCAAGGTGAAGTGGCCACACTTACCCGCGTTGAGTACTATGTCCCCGGACCCTTTGCGATGACTTCTGATTTCAAGGTCAAAAGACATTCCTCAAAGCCAGAGCGTTGTGAACTCATACTCGGTATATCATCTCGATAACAGACGTTGGGAGGGTAAAAACTGACCGCCGCTGGGGGGATACCGTGCTTGTGGAGGTTCCTTCCCAGGAAGAAGATATTATGGCATACAAGGCCAGCTTTCTGAGTGTGTACACCTATCCATTCACCTTAGTGCCGGAGGGGCCATCCTCACCCCTGATTGACCCCGTGATTCTCAATTTCTGCCTACGGTATCAAGTAACACTAGGCCAGGTTCATCCTTCATTCTGGCGGATGGTTTATATTATCAAGCATTACATAAATATGGTCGGGGAGATGCCCTTCACCCTCAACCACCTGATCAGGATGTATATCCCTCATCTTCTCCGTGAGGGTTTACTCAACCTACGTTGTCGAGCCCCGAGGTCTCTCTTCGCCTGCACTGACAAACCTGGGAGTGGAGGATGGGTAAGCTAATTTGTCTGAGTGAGGACTTCCGACCTGATTCCAACGAATAAGATGTTGTTTCCTAAGAGATGAAATACGGGGCGTAAGTAGATGCGCTTTCTAGACTTCCTTTTTGATTCTTTTTGACAGTGTCTTTCCAAGCATCTAAGCTTTCTTCTCGTACTATTTCAACCATAGCAACCTTATCTAGCGCGGTTCTGGATTTTCAGGATTGGGTCGGTTGCATGCATTCGATCTGCCCATATGCCGAGCGAGTGTGGTAAGATTTATCCCGAACTCTGTGTGAGGCCAAGGATCATGGTAAGCTCCAAAACCTGTTGCGGATGCATTATTTTATCCAAATTGCTATTTTTGTCGTCCCCCATTTTTTGTGTTTCGCCTCTACATTTGTATAGGTTTAGTGGAGGCCCCGTTGGTGAAGGAAGCATTGTCTGCTGAGGGGAACGCCCCAGTTCCCGATGAGAGAATAAGAGTGCATGGGGATCCGTTGGTGTCACGACCCAAACTGGAGGGCCATGACTAGCACCCGACCATACTTGCCGAGCACCAACGTACATTTTAT
>MU783129.1:138887-168426 GCA_026770625.1 Nicotiana glauca | reverse complement strand
ATTGTCCTTTAATTGGAAAAACTCCCTCTACCACGCCCTTCGCGGGGCGCGGTAGCGCCAAAAGGAGGTGTGACAAGCGGTAACTCATGAGACGACTGGTCGGGTCATCACAGGCTGGAAATGGTAAAAGAATGCGAAAAACAGAATAGTCATAAATCACCACGGTTGTGCCGAGATTGTCCCGCGACCGCCGTCGATCTGGAGAAAGCCAAGAAGTTTAATGGCCATAGTGTAAAGCATGGGAAACTTATCCTAACCCTATATTAACTCAACAAACTCTCCCAAGTCAAGGTTAAGCTTGTTTTTAGACTCAATTGGAGGCAAGAACAAGTGTGAGAAGATCAAGACACCGTTAGAGTTTTTCATTCTTCATCTTGTTATCATTATCTTGTGAATTATGAATTATTTTATGGTTTTATCTTGTTTTACTATGAGTAGCTAAAAATCCAATCTAGGGTTGGTGGAACCAATAGTTAGGTTAAGTTTTGACTCAGTTTTGTCATAATCGAGCCAGGTTTATTATATGATTGTTCAACTATATTTTTTATGGTGATTAATAGAATGGGCCCTTGATTAATCGTGTCTAATTGTCTTGTGTTGCTTGAGAAAGAATACTAGGTTAGATTGTTATTGAACAACACCACTTTTGGGTAGTTAAAGAGATTTATTACTTGAATTTAAAAGTGGGGTTAGAGATATCGAAACTTTGGTGGGATAATTCAGAGCTGCATAAATTATCAGCTAGAGTAGTTCAAGATAATGCTCTAGTAAATTATCGTAGTTGATCGAGAAATAATTGCGGTAACCCATAGCTCATATTCCTCATAGAGTATTACGGCGAGATTATTCCAAAAGAGTTAAGAATTAAACTAGCAATTGGGGAAATCAATACCCTATATATTTTTACCATTGAATTATCTTTAATTTAGAATATTGTTAGTTTTAATATCATTTTACTTTAGTTAAACAAAACGCAATAGTTATTGATAAGAATCTTGATCCGGAAATTGTTTGAGCTTGTACTAGTATCACTAAGAGTTGTAATAGATAGGTTAGTTCCCTGAGGATTGTTGATACCTAATTTTTTCTATATATTTTTTATATTCAAAATACTTTCAAAATAAGCATGTCCAAGTGTTTTATTAATTTTTTCCAATTCTTAAAGATTTTTAAACAAATTTATTACCCTGTTTTAATAGTATAAAATCAATAATTATTCTCAAAAAATTATCATTTTATTGGTTAATTTATTGTATTCTCACATTTATACCAATATATAGCTAAGGTAATTTTTGCACATTTATTTATGAATACAGAGATACTTTCTCGATTTTTGTTTTTGATGCTTCCCTTGTTATTGTATAGCCTTGTGCACTTCGAGGCCTTTGAATGTTTTCTTTTGGTGCATCAGATTCAGGGAGAATGGGAGACACGAGACTTAAAGCTCATACCATACCGACAGTGTTTGCATGTTTAGCCAAGGGAGGCTAACGTGCACCAACGATGGCAAGGAGACGCAAGCTAGCAACGCCAGCGACTGAGGACACAACTCCGGTGAATTCAACAATGCAAAATTTCACTCCGTTAACGTTTGGAAACTTTCTACCACCTAAATTCCATCCAATCCTAGAAGAAAAGGAGCCGAGTAAGAACGACGAACAAAATATCATGCAATGGAACATTAAAAATGCAGTGACTTCAAAGGAAGCTCAGAAATCTAAGGAACAACTGCCAACCAGTCCAAAACGGGTTCAATTCTCTGAGGCGAGATCTTCACAGCCATCCCCAGATCTAGATCTAACAATTAAGACAGAGATTTTTTGAAAAGGACGGATGTGATGTTTAGGTTGAGAAAGGTGGTTAAGGTCTGGTAGGCTGTGGGAACCGGAGCGGGATCGCTCCTGCTGAGACGGCCGTTGATAGCCGGTGTTCCTGCAAGTGAGCAATACAAACATGTATTGTGGATAAATTTAAACATGATGCAAGTTCCTATTGGACCATGAATGCTATCTTCGGACGGCTAGGATGATGTCCTTAGACCATGACATCCTGGGCCATGAAACGTATAATAGAGGATTCGCAGGCTATGAAATAATGTTCTCGGGCTGTGACAATGATGCCTCCGAACCATGATGCCTTTGAATAATGCTATGCAGAGAGAACGTGGGGTCCTCAGGCATTGGCATGACGTTCTCGGGCTATGAAGATGGTGCCTCCGAACAATGGCACCTTTGGATAATTTGGCAATCTTCTAGCCCATGAAATGCAGAAGGTGTCGATATTTCAGCCGATGCAAGATGTAAATAAAAGTGGTGATATTTCAGCCATGCGAGAAAATAAATGAAGTGGCGATATTTCAGTCGATGCAGGATTTAAATAAAGTGGCGATCTTTCAGCCAGGCAAGAAAATAAATGAAGTGGCGATCTTTCAGCCAGGCAAGATGGAGGTAGAGCTTAACCTCAGAAGGCAGAATGGTAGCCTTATGTAATGCAGAGAAATGTAGATGGAGACAATGATTAGTCCCGGAAGGCAGAAAAGTAGCCTTATCCAATGCAAAGAAATGCAGATGGAGACAATGCTTAGTCTCAGAAGGCAAAAAAGTAGCCTTATGCAATGTAGAGAAATGTAGGTGGAGACAATGCTTAGTCTCGAAAGGCAGAAAAGTAGCCTTATGCAATGCAGAGAAATGCAGGTGGAGACAATGCTTAGTCTAGGAAGGCAGAAAAGTAGCCTTATGCAACGTAGAAAATAAGGCGGATAGTAATGAAATCTCTTAGCTGATAGATGATGGGTGATATTTGATTGCTGTATTGTGGCTAATGGAGATGTAGCATATTGTAAATAGGTGATGATTCTGAGAGTTGTATTCCTGAAATAGTATGAGCGTGTAAATCTATTTACTGATTTTATGACTTGAGGGCCTGCAACCAAAGAAAAATCGTGAGTTTTGTAAAGGAGGAAGGTTAGTTCATCTTCCTGGGAACTTTACCTATCCTGCTTGGGCTCCTGTTTTCATTCAATGATACTGTGCATATCCTTGGGGTAGCATTGCTAAACAAAACAATTTTGACAATGGTCATACATGATTTAGTAAAAAATGTAGCGTAATCATATGATTGAAGATAATAGTTTTCTTGTTAGATGAACCAACGACTGCATCGCGGTTCAAGACATTATAACCTCTCTCGCTCCAAAATTTTGAGGGTCCTCCTCAAAATTCTGCCCCAGTTTACTGGGCTGGTGCTTCTGACGGCTGCGTGTGATGACTGGGTGAAGATCAACTTTGGAATTTTGAGGGTCCTCCTCGAAATTCTTCCCTAGTTTCCAATGGGGGGAAATGAAAATTTTATTGAATTGTGACCGAACCCATTGGGCTGCCTACGTATCCCCTCTTAAATGGGAATCAGGTCAGGCGTAGTTCAAATTACATCATAAAATCATAAGTGGTTACACATAGTATCGTTTCACTGCATCTGAATTGATCGGCTTCGGCCAAACTTCTCAGTCCATTTCTGCAATTATGAGGGCTCCTCCTGTTAGAAACCGGTTAACCATGTACGGACCTTGCCATTTGGGAGAGAATTTCCCCTTGGCTTTATCTTGATGTGGGAATATTTTCTTCAACACCAGTTGTCCCAGTGTAAACCATCTTGGCTTGACTCTTTTGTTGAAGACTCTGGACATTCTATTTTGATAAAATTGACCATGACAAACTGCGTTCATTCTTTTTCCATCTATAAGGGCTAACTGCTCGTAGCGACTCTTTACCCATTCTGTATCTTCAAGTTTTGCTTCCTGTATAATCCTCAGGGAGGGAATTTCTACCTCGGCGGGAATGACTACTTCTGTACCATAAACCAGCATATAAGGAGTTGCCTCGGTTGATGTGCAAATCGTGGTACGGTATCCCAATAAGGCAAATGATAACTTCTCATGCCACTTCTTATGCTTTTCTATCATTTTCCTTAGTATCTTCTTGATGTTCTTGTTGGCTGCTTCTATAGCTCCATTCATCTAAGGTCTGTAGGCTGTAGAATTATTGTGTTTTATTTTTAATGTTTCACACATGGCTTTCATCAAGTAACTCTTGAGATTGGAACCATTATCAGTAATGATTGATTCTGGGATGCTGAACCGGCAAACGATGCGGTCGCGGACAAAGCCTACCATAGCTTTCTTAGTCACTACCTTATATGATGCTGCTTTAACCCATTTTGTGAAATAATTAATTGCCACTAGAATGAACCTGTGCCCGTTTGATGCGGCAGGCTCGATGGGTCTTATAACATCTATTCCCCAAGCAGTGAACGGCCATGGGGATCTTGTTGTAGTAAGCTCGTTTGGAGGAACTTTTATCATGTCTGCATGTATTTGACAATGATGGCACTTTTGGACATATTGGATGTAGCCCGTTTCCATAGTCATCCAAAAATATCTTGCTCGGAGTATCTTCTTTGCTAAGACAAAATCGTTCATATGTGGACTACAGGTCCCACCATGAACTTCTTCTAATAACCTGGATGCTTCCTTTGCTTTGACGCACCTTAGTAATCCCAAATCGGGAGTCCTCCTGTACAAGATTCCTCCGTTGTAAAAGAAGTTGTTAGATAACCTCCGAAGTGTACATTTCTGAGTAGCATTTGCAAGTTCCGGATATCCTCCTGTTGTCAAATACTTCTTGATATCATGGACTCATGGTTTTCCGTCTGCTTCTTCTTTGACATGGGCACAATAAGCTGGCTGATCATGAATCTTCACCAGGATAGGATCAATGAAGTTCTTATATGGATGTTGGATCATAGATGAAAAAGTGGCCAATGCATCAGCAAACTCATTCTGTGTTCTGGGGATGTGCTGAAACTCCGTCATTGTAAACCTTTTCCTCAACTCCTGTACATGATGCATATAAGGGAGTATCTTTGAGTTCTTGGTTGCCCATTCTTCTCAGACCTGATGTATGAGCAAATCTGAATCCCTGATAGTTAGTAACTCCTGAATGTTTATGTCAATGGCCACCTTGAGCCCTAAGATGCAGGCTTCATATTCGGTCATGTTGTTGGTGCACGGGAACCTGAGTTTGGCAGATAGTGGATAATGCTGGCTAGTTTCTGATACTAGGACTGCTCTAATGCCCATTCCTTTGAAATTTGCCGCTCTGTCGAAAAACATCCTCCAACCATCATAGGATTCTTCAATATCTCTTCCTATGACATATACCTCTTCATTAGGAAAATATATCTTTAGAGGCTCGTATTCTCCGTCTACGGGATTCTCGGCGAGATGATCCGCCAAGGCTTGTCCTTTGATTGCCTTGTGAGATATGTAGACAATGTTGAATTCACTCAATAGGATTTGCCACTTAGCTAGTTTTCCAGTGGGCATGGGCTTCTGAAAGATATATTTCAGCGGATCCATTCTTGATATGAGATACATAGTATAGGCACAAAAATAGTGCCTTAGCTTCTGAGCTACCCAGTTCAGAGCACAACAGGTGCATTCAAATAGGGAATACCGGGCCTCGTACGGGGTAAAATTATTGCTGAGATAGTAAATGGCCTGCTTCTTTCTCCCCGTTTCATCATGTTGTCCCAAAACACAACCAAATACCCCATCCAATACCGCAAGGTAGAGCAATAGAGGTCTACCTGGTTCGAGCGGAACCAAAACAGGTGGCGTTGATAGGTTCTTCTTAATTCTGTCGGAGGCTTTCTGGCAGTCATTAGTCATTTGGTAGCGGCATCCTTCTTCAATATTTAAAGATTGGCTCACAAATGACAGTGGACTGAGCTATGAACCGACTGATATAGTTGAGTCTCCCCAGGAAACTCATCACGTCCTTCTTGTTCTTTGGCGGTGGCAATTCTTGAATGGCCTTAACTTTTGACGGATCTAGTTCTATTCCTCAATGACTCACAATGAATCCAAGTAGTTTTCCGGTAAGAACCCCAAATGCACATTTGGCGGGGTTCAGCTTCAGATTGTACCTTCTCAGTTTGTTGAAGAACTTCCTCAGATCTTCCATGTGGTTAGTGGCTTTCTTGGATTTGATGATGACATCATCTATATATACCTCGATCTCTTTATGTATCATGTCGTGGAAAATAGTAGTCATGGCCTTCATGTAGGTGGCCCCAGCATTTTTAACCCAAACAACATTATATTGTAATAATATATCCCCCCATGTCGTGATGAAAGCCGTCTTCTCCGCGTCTTCCTCCTCCATCCATATCTGATGATACCCAGCAAAACAATCAACAAATGACTGCAACTCATGCTCGGTGCAGTTGTCAATCAGGATGTGTATGTTTGGCAGGGGAAAGTCATCTTTCAGACTGGCCCGGTTGAGATCTCGGTAGTTGACACAGACTCTAACCTTCCCGTCCTTCGTTGCTACTAGAACAATGTTGGCTAACCATGTTGGATACTCTACTACCCTGAGAACCTTGGCTTTGACTTGCTTGGTGACTTCTTCCTTGATCTTCAAACTCATGTCAGGTTTGAACTTTCTGAGCTTCTGCTTTATCGGGGGACATGTTGGATCGGTTGGCAATTTGTGAGCTACAACAGATGTACTGAGACCAGCCATATCATCATATGACCAGGCGAATATGTCCTCATATTCCCTTAGGAATTCTGTGTACTCTTCCTTTTCTGATGGTGACAATTGGACACTGATGCACGTTTCTTTGACATTTTCCGCATCTCCCAAGTTAACAACCTCAGTCCCATCCAAGTTAGACTTAGGTCTATTCTCAAAATCCTCAACCTCTTTACCAACCTCTTCTGGTATATCATCTTCGAGTCTATGTCAGTTTGTTGCGTTGTCTCGTTGCAAGTCATAATCGTTGGCTCATCAAGATAAGCAATAGTAATGTTGTGTAAATAAAGTAAATGATGCAAAGTAATAAGAGCGAGATTTATAAGAAACTGAAATGCTTTGATAAATTTCATAATTGTTTTGAACATTGGAGCTCTTATTTCGAAATTAAAATGCGGAAAGAAAATCAACTAGCAAAAAATAAAGATGATGCATGGTGCTTTGTTCAGCCTTGCTACCCCGAAGCCTTCCGGGCCCTAGTGGTTCTGACGGACCAATTGTTAAGGCATGCTCCTTGGCTCATGGCTTGTATGGAAGGTCCTTCCTTCCTTCCTTCCTCGAAAATGATGCAATATTCTATATATGACATCAGCTGGCTGGAAAGTATGCTCCTGAAGGGGTATCTGATGCTCCAAAGGATAGTAAGGACTGTGCCGGGGTGGCGACCATTCTTTGAAGTCTTTCCAGGTGTACTCATATCCCAAACCAAAAATGGTACCACGCTTTTTCATCTTGATAGGTTTGGTAACTTCCTGAAGGTTCCTGTCGAGTCCCTTGCCAGGTTTATATCCTCTCCAATTCAGTATGCTTTCAATCTTGTTATCCCACCATTTATCCTTATCCACAACGTTGACTTGCTTAATGTGATGGTAAGTTTCCCCACCTATATTTGTTCTTCCTCCGATTGCTGGTATGGTTTGGCGACTGTATATAGGATTGGTACCGTCACCATGAATAATCACCTCTTGGTGATTCCACTCAAATTTCACTGCCTGATGCAGGGTTGATGCTACAGCTCCAGCGGCATGGATCCAGGGTCGTCCCAATAGCAAGTTGTAAGATGCTAGGAAGTCTATTACTTGAAAATCAACGTCGAACCAAGTCGGTCCCATTTGCAGACATAAACAAATTTCCCCAATAGCGGACCTTTGGGAACCATCGAAAGCTTTGATGTTGATGGCTCCATCCTTGATCTCATGCAGGCCTTTTCCCGATATTCTGAGAGTTGCCAATGGACAAATATTGAGGCTGGACCTTCTGTCAATCAAAATCCCGATGATGAAATAATTCTCGCATTGTACGGTGATGTGCAATTCTTTGTTGTGGCTTAGCCCTTCCAGTGGCAATTCGTCTTCATGGAAAGTGATTTTGTGACTTTCCAATACTTGCCCTACCATGTTCGCCATTTATCCTCCAATTACGTTGATGGGTACATATGCCTCACTCAGTATCTTCAACAAGGCATTCTTATGTGCATCGAAGCTTTGTAGTAGAGCTAGGATGGAGATTCGTGCCGGTTTTTTAATTAGTTGATCAATGACTGAGTACTCTTTTGCTTGTATCTTCCTCCAGAGATCATCGGTCCCAGTTTCAATAGGCCATCCAGAGGCCTGCTTACTCGATTCAGCTAAATGCTCCGGAGTATAAACCCTGCCGGTTCTTGCCATACCCTTCGCTGCAACTGATTCTCCGGTGTTGACTTTTCCTTTTCTCCTTGCCTCCGCTGTGTAATCCTAGGGGATGGCCATCGTATGGAATGGTGCTATGGTTGACATAGCCACAGGAATGGGTACCCTTGCTTTGGGAGGTAAAACAGTAACTTCAAATGGTACAGGTGCCTTTGGGGATCCAAACATGACCTCAATCGGTCCTGGCGCCTTTGCAAAAGAAGGTGCCTCGAACTTAAGTGGTATGGACATGTTCACTTCAGTGTCTCCAGAAGGCTGGATCTGGACTACAATCGAATTAAGTGTGATAGTTGGTTTCTTTGGCTCGTCATCTTCAGCAATTAATCTGATCAATCCTTTGGGGTCCCAATCATCTTCTACCTCTATCATATGAACGCCTCCGCCTTTATGGTCAAGCAGGGGGTTATTGTGGACATTCGAAGCAGGTTCCTTTGCCACAATTATCTTGTTGTCAATCAAAGCCTGAATCTTATCCTTCAGGGAGTGGCACTCATCAATGGTATGCCCCTTCATGCCAGAATGGTATGCATATATTTTGTTTGGGTTGATCCATTGGGAAGGGTTTTTTGGAATTATGGCAGGGATAGGGGTGACATAACTAGTAGCTTTAAGCCTTTCATACAGCTGGTCGATTGGTTCGGCAATGGAGGTGTATTATTTGGGAGGTCTGCCGTCGAAGTTTGGTCGGGGTCTAGGGAAATTTTGGTGAGGTGATTGATAGTGAGAGGGCTGAGCATTATAGTCTTGGTAGATGGGTGCGGGTTGGGAGTATCTTGGTGAGGCAGGTTGATATGCGGGAGGTGGAGATGATTGGTAAGTAGGTGGTGGAGCTTGGTAGGAAGGCGAGGGTTCTTGGTCATTTGGGATAGGTTAATATGTGAGTGGAGGTAATGGGTAGGTTTGGTATTTGATTGGGGATTTTTTCCTCTGTGCAACCATTATGACACTTACATCCCTTTTCTTGGATGTGCCGCCAGACTGTAGAGCCGTGTTGGTAGCCTGCAATGCTTCAAAGTTAGTGAGCATACCACTTTTAAGGGCTTCTTCGATCCTCTCCCCTAGCTTGATGAAAGACCTGTTCATTTGTTCTTCTTCTAAAGCTGGCATGACCTTAGCGGCTTCTGATCTCCAACGAGTAGCATACTCGCAGAATGTCTCCGTGGGTTTCTTCTTGAAATTCTGGATGTCAAATACATCTGGCTCATTCTCTATGTTGAATCTGAATCTGTCCATGAAATCGGACGCCATACTTACCCAATTCATCCACTTCTTCGGGTCTTGGCTAATGTACCAAGATAAAGCATCCCCTTTCAGACTTTTCATAAAGAGCTTTATGCTGATTTTTTCATCTCTTCCGAATTTGACCAACTTATTACAGTATTTCCTCAAATGGATTCTGGGATCTCCTGTGCCATCAAACATTTTGAACTTGGGAGGTTTGTACCCCTCCGGAAGTTCGACATCTACCTGAATGCAAAGGTCCTCATAATTTAGCCCCTCGATACCTTTGTTTCCTTCAATACCATGGACTCGGCTAGTCAGCTTCTTGAGTTCTACGGCCAGGTTCCTGATAAGAGAGTCTTTGTCATCAGACTCAGGTATGTTTGAAATTGGTTGAGTGTATCACGGTATGGTTTCCACATAGATGGGAGTGTTGTGGAAATGATCATATGTGGTGTTTAGTGGTTCTGGGATAAGCAATAAGGTATTGTTTGAGGTGTGGCACGTATTGTAGTGTTGAGCATAAGTGGGTTTTTTCTGTGGTTTTGGGATGTTCTGTGGATGTGCGGGATTTTGAGTATTGGGAAAGTTGACATCTGGGGTAGCGAGGGAAAACGACAAGCTTGCCAAATTCCGAACTTGGTCTAGTTCTTCGTGAAATTTCAATAACTTTTGTTCAAGCTGGGAGGCACTTTCCTTGGAAACCTGAATACCCTGAGAAGTCTCTACCCTTTCAACCGAACTCTCCTTCCTGATGTTGCTCAAGTCTTCCATTTTTCCCTTATTCTTGTTCCTAATAGGACTTGGAGGAGGAGGAGGTGGAGGGATCTTAGATCTTGTGGAGTAAGATCACGATGCGAGAGTGCACGAACTAACCTTTGGGGAGGGGAATAAACAAAAAAGGTAACAAGTTAGTAAGAGTTGTGAGAAGAAAACATTGTAGTATTTAAACACATATTGCAAGAATATAAATTGTATCCTAATTTGGGTGCCTCATTGTGCCCGAGGTAGGCCTAGCGACAAGTTGATTTGGAGAACTTATACTGCTAAATGCCTCATTTTATTGATAAAAATAAGACGAATCCCAAAACGACGCTAAAATTGTAGAAAATAAAAATGTTACTGATAGCCATTGGCCTTATTACATTAAAGCAAAGAAACGACTCCTATCTATTTGGTCCTAGAGGGACCTTCCCCATACTCGACATCTTAAGCTCCATCGAACAGCTTCACCAGCTCATACAGTCCCAACAGCAAGTAAGATCTAGCCAAGTGTCCTCCTTCGTTTCCTTCAGCGTTTTGGCAATTTTCAATCCTCTGGATGAACTTCCTTTCCAGCTCCACTAAACCATGCTCCAAATACCCCAGTCGCTTGTTGGTGCTAACAGCCATATCCGGGTTGAATTTCCAAAAGAGAAGGCAAATTCCCTAAATATTTGCGGACGAGGTCTGATCACTGGAGTGAAGGTCTTCCCACCAGCTTAGCAACCTTCGGTGGATGTGGTTACCATGCCGAATCTGGGGACTTCGTGCCTCATTTTTTGGAAAACAAAGTGTTAGACCTTTACACCTGCCGGACTCAACTATTTAAACCAATAATTAGCATTAACAACATTTGTTTCTCCAAATAAATGCACAGAATATGGTGGCGTCCATTTGGGTTTCAAGGAAACCCAATGGACTTTGGACAAGGCTATCTTAAAGAGTCATTACGTGGACAATATAACTGACTCGGCTAGGTTTGACCATAATGCATGCACAGTTTACTGACCGCACCCTTGTGTGGACAACTAAAGTGGGAAAGGCACGGAACCGTCGACCGCACCGCTAATCGACTGGTTTTATCGCGAATACACCTTTACCAAATTTAGGGGGTGATAATATCAGAAGGGCGCAACCACTCATTATAAGCATTGCTATAGTATTTGTTTGGCATGAGTGGAATATGATGTTGAAGATGTAATTACAAGAATGAAACAAATAATCATGTATTTGCACGTATATAAGATAATGATTACAACAATTGCTCATTATTACAACAGTATTTAAGGAAAGCGGTAAAAGCATTAAAAGAAAAGAAAACAAAGAGTCAAGTCAGTTTTGAAGTAGAAGAGAGATAATGACATTAAATAAAAGCAAAAAAGAAGCAATAAAGTCACAAATAACATGAAATAGTAGAAGCCTAAATATATCCCCAGCAGAGTCGCCATGCTGTAGACGCCCCCTTTTTCTTACAAAATCGGGTTTATGACATTTGGGAGGACAACTCGCTCCCTTTTTGGGATTTGTTTTTTTTGGAATTGAAGAGTCGCCACCTAATGATTAAAGTGCATTAGGAAACTAATAAAGGGTTTGAGTTTGAAGAACCAGAGTTCGGGTAAGGGCTAGAAATTATCTCGAGGGGAAGGTGTTAGGCACCCCTCAAGATCCACTAGTGTGGTTCCCAGCCATGCTAAAATTGTGACTTCACATAATCAAACAATCAATTTAGGGCTCAAATAAAGGGATTGCATACAACGTTACAAATAAGTTGAAAACCTTTGAAGAAAGTAAAGAGAGCAGAAATTTGAAAAGATTTAAGTAATTCTAAAGAAAGCAGATAAAGACAAGTAAAGGGAAAAGGGTCCTAGGTTTGTGATTAATATGGATCACGTCAATGAAATATCCAGTAATCACTTCTCAGAAGAGGGGCTACATGAGATATTATCACATCGGTCATCATCTCCATATTCTACCCTTCCCACCTCGTAAAGGTTATTTAAGACGCGTGGGTTGGTCATGAATACTTGTTGCGTGCTATTACCCACCCCGTCCTATAGGTCCCGGAGGGCATTTAGGACCACTATTCCTACAAAGTAAGGACTAAGCTGGACCCTTAGGTTTAAAGGATAAAATGCTAAGCGACATACATAACAAATAGGACTGCACATAAAGGTGCACACAAGGACAAATAAGGCTCACAGATCCCTCCACAAGTGAACACGTAATCAGCACGTCTCAAACACATTTAAAGTCTCAAAGATAGGAGTTTTTAAAGAAAAGGAATAGGTAACAGCATGTTGAGTAAGTAAAAGAACCGTTAAAGATAAGTTTTTGAAAAATAAAGTAGACTTAGTAGCTTAACTAGATATAAAACAAGTATCAAAATAGCACGTTTCATGGCAGAAAAGGTAACCAGTAGTTTGAAAAAAGAAACATAACAGAACAAGAATCAGAAAGTCAGTGAAAGTAAACATATGCATGATTTCAAAATTTGTTTCCAGATAAAGAGGGATTTCTAGTAAAATAGAGTGAACTTCAGAGAATCAAAACAAGAATGGGGGCGACAGAGTTCAAATTAAAAGAGGTTGGTTAGTCTTAAATTGGAAAAACATACGATTAATCGATTCTTATTAGGCCTAAAGTTTGCCTAGGCGTCGTATGCATTGCCTAATCATCTTAAAAGGGTGAACATGCATATTTGATTCTACTTTTAAAAGGATGCAGTTAACCAGACTTTTATTATTATATTGAGCATGCTAATGAGGCGTTTAACAATTGAAACTCAGACAAAATAAAACCCTAAGTGACAGGATGTCTAATGTACATTGAAGTTCCTAAAACATGGTCTCTAAATGCTAATAAGAATGCAACAGTAGCCTTATAACAGTTATTTTCTAGTTATTAACTGATCATGATTACAAAATGAGTATAATAACAAGCTAAAAGTAAAGGGCTTAAAACAGGATCTCTGATGTATGAGATGCATGTCCTACACATGATATCTATTGCGCAAATAGGTAAATAAAGTCCTATAAGCACGTTTTCTACCTATTACTTAAACTAAGCATGCATAACGCCCCATATTCACTATCCAAACCCCAATCATTCGTTTACAAATTATTACAAACCAATGATAACTGAATTACTGTAATAAAGAATAAAATAAGAAGTTATTCTATAGGGAGCCTTCAATCAGGCCCAATCTTCCAACCTCACTCCCTGCGAGTTTCACAGCCTTTGCCATGGTCTGGTTGCGACAAAGCTCCCTAAGGCCCCATTGGGTCCCTAGCCAATACCAGTACCTAAACACTTACCAAAATGTTGAACAAGTGCAATGTGGAATTACCAGCCTTGTGCATCAAAGTTCAGTGAGCACTCAGAGGTACCCAAAGCAATGCTTACACAAAGGGGTAGAACCTAATCTCTAAGAGTAGTGAGAGTGCTTGATATAGTTTTAAAGGAATTGAGTTGAGAAAAAGATCTAGAAAATGATCCATCTAAAATAAGCTTTTGAAAGAAAACAATAGAAGAGTGTAACAGTTTTGGAAGAAGGTGAGTAGGACAATCTCAGAACTAGAATATCACACATGGTGCAGGGAAGCAAACACAAATAGGGGGAAGGAGAAATGGAGACAAGTAGTTCACGTGTAAGAGCATGTTTTCACACACGCAGACATCAAAGCAAGCATTTCAGGACTTAAACAGTCACAACACATTTCATCACAAAGTGTTCATGCCAGGAGCTTAACTTCATTAGATTGAGGGATGCCAAACAGGTTCACAATTCATGTTCAGGGAAGGGGTTCAGGATTACTTAGTATCTAGGAAGGTCATGAATACATGCTGATAATGTACTGGGGTTAGGGAGTAAGAAAGAATTGTAGTAAACAAGTAGGGAAAGCAATAGACATGCTGAATTAAGGGAAGGGTAATCACATCAATAAACTAGCAAAGAGGCATGCTAATTGCAATGTAAACAGTAGAACCATAAGTAGAAGTATATAAGAAATAAGAGAAAGTGCAATACGAATAAAAACATGTTGTTTTGTATGCTGTAAATCAAATAGAAGGCATACCAGTCAAGAGTAAAAGAATAGAGCAGTAGTGTGCAGGGAAGTAGAGCAATGGACAGTAGCGTGCATGGCAAAAGAGAAGCAATGTATAGAGCAATAAAACAGTAGAGTAACAAGTTACTCAGTCTTGGCCTTCTGCCAACTGGGTAGCCAGTAGTAGATAAGAGAAGCGAGAGAGAATGTGTAGGAAAGTAAGAGAGAACAATGAGTATGCTTTTTTATATGCAGTGTGCTAAAGTATTTATAGTTTTAAAAGCAAGTAGAGAATAAGGTAACAAGTATTGACTTAACATAATTATAGAAACAGTACCAATTGGAATCAATCACAGGACCAAACTCCCTTTAATTAGGGAGTCATGATTCGAATGGGTACAAGATATATCAGATAAGGAAAGAATCACTTAGACTACTGACTCTACCATAATAGGAGTAGTAAAGCATGTAGCATGTAATAAAGGCCAAATACATAATATTTCAAGTAAGGAAAATATATACTGAATATTTGAAAGTATGTTTACGCGCATAAATATGGTAACAATATAAATTAATTATGAAAATTAGTCAAAGAATGACGGATGAGACTAAAATCACAAGGAATTAGTTCTAAGTAAGGAAAGCATCTTACAAATAAGGAAGTGATTCAAAATCAGTGAACAACTTCTAAGGAAAACATATACAAAATCATGGATTCGAAGAGATACACAGAATCAACAGAATGTTTGGTATACAATGAATAATTAGACCTATTAAACACAAGAGGCACGAAAATCAGAGAACCCTAAGAAAGAAATCGTAGAAACAGTAGAAGGTTGGAAGCCTTAACAACAAAATTAAAGCATAAAACTTAGAGAATAACTCATAAGAATACATGAACAAGCAAATAATACTAACACAAACATATAGTACTCAAAATCAGGAAATGAAGTGATTTCGAAAAGGGGTTCAGAAACCCTAGTTTAAAAAAAGGGAATAAAATGTTTAAAACTTGAGCAATCATAAAGATCGAGTAGAGAGTAGTGTAAAACATAAAGGTGTGAGTTAAAATCATTTAAAAAAATACAGAGATTTAAGAGGTCTGGGTAGAAATTAGGGTTTCATAAGAAACCAGTGAGAAGTAAGAGAAACCTGGCTGTGAAACTAAGTAATAATGGTGTTCATAGCACCAATAGACCAAAACCCATCGGAGAAAGGCCAGAGACAAACCAAGCAAAGCTTCAATGACCATCTCATATGGTGGGGGCTTCTGGGGTCTCTAGTATAGAGGGAATCGGCGAGATAAGGTTTCACGGTGGCTGGTGGTCGAAAGAGGTGAAGCTGGAGGTAGCCGGAGAGATGGTGAAGGCCATCAGAGAAGAAGAACCAGAAGGTTCTAGAGAGAAGGAGGAGAGGAAGAGAAGAAGTAGAGAGAGAGACTGGTCTCGAAGACTGAGGGGTCCGGGGGGGAGGGGGTTAGTTAGAATTTAATTAAGGAAAAAAGATCTGGGCCGTTGATCTGATTTGATCAACGACTCATTGATTCGGAGCTGGGCCGGGTTCTTTATAGATTGGGCTGGGCGGATTTGGATTGGGTATTGGGTCAATTGTGTTAATTTCAAATCTGATGGGGTGGGTTAAAATTGGGGCTAGAATTGCAATAATAATAGACTAGGTATTAAATAGCCAATTTCTTTCTTTTATTTTATATAAAATAATAAAATAATTTTAAAAATAAATTAAATGCGCTGAACTAATTAATAATGCATAAGTATTAGTCTAAAAAATACTGAAAATAATTTTATAATTGTAAAATGCTATTATTCATATATGTAATGCTTAAAAATACCAAATAAATTTCTAAAAATATGCAAAAATTACCTGAATTATATCTTGGTGTAAATATGAGAATGGAAATAAATTATTCACCAAAAATGATAGTCTGGGAATAATTATTGGATTTTGTACTGCTAAAATAGATAATAAATTGATTTTCAAACCCTAAAAAATAGGAAAAAATACCAAAACTCTTGGGCATGCTTATATATTCATATGCATGTTATTTTGAGAGTATTTTGATTACAAAAAATACATAGAGAAAAATTGGGTATCAACACTTGCTTCAGTTTGCCAATTCTACCATAGCCATGACTGCTACTTCAAGACCGGCCCGGTAAGGAGGGGACAATTCTACACCCAGTGCTCAAGATCCATGGGAGTTTACTCTAAAGACTATGTCTTCGAAAGAGAGGAACATCTAGAGATGGTGAGGAGATACTACGGATGGGGCGAGGGGGTAGCGTTGCAGGCGCTTTCCCCGGATGAGAGTATTACAGACCCCGCTGATGGATTCTTGAACATATACTTATACACTTTTGCGCTAGGCCCCCTTGATAGGGTCGTGCTTGATTTCTGCCTGAAGTATCGGGTTACTTTGGCACAGATACATCCGTCGTTTTGGTGAGTAGTGCTGATGATGAGATTCTTTGCGGAGAAGGCTAGGATCGAATTCACGCTTAGTCACCTCGTCAGGTTGTACCAGCCCTTTCACTATTGCGGCCTCCTAACCCTGCGGTGCTGTTCATCCACGCCCTTTGTTGTTGATGATGAGGAAGATGGGGATCGAGAGTGCCGGATATAAATATGCGCAAGATTGGAGTGTCTCGTGCTTTCTTAGATTCGGTTATAGCGGAAACCAGTTTAACAATCGTGTTTCCTCTTTTCCTACAGCAACTTCGTAGGTGCCAGGCGAAGTTCCTGATTTGCCTGTCTGGGTACGGAGATTGGTGACCCATTCGACTTGCGACGAGCGTAGGTGGAGAGCTGTGCCCCGAGGTAGATGGGAGGCCAAATACCAAGGTATGTGAGTACGCTGCTGTTACCTTGGTCTACGCATATTTTAAGATGACATTTTCCTCTTCTTTTTGTAATGACATTTTCCTCTTCTTTTTGTACTGACTTTGCCGTCGTAGTTATTGGAAGGTCTCTAGGGGCAAGGATGTGCTCCACCGGAGAGGGCGGGAGTTTTCAGCTTTCGAGGTAAGGGACGATGGCGATAAATGAGATATGCATTTGCAGTGCAATGGAGCTTTTAGCGAGGCTAAATGGGTCCATGTCATCGTGGAAAAAACATCACCCGAGCCCGCTATTGCTGTAGTCTTTAATTTCGGAGTGGTGGTTCCTTCGAGTGATCATGCTTCAACTATGGTTGGTTCTTCCAAAGATGAGGGGGCTGGGCTAACAGGAGTGTGCTCGACCTTTGAGGAAGTTTGCCGGCTTCACTTTGCGATGAGTTTCAGCATAGTTCTTCTGCATCTCATGTCTTTCCTTCCTTATCAAGTTTTTCTTCCGCAGATGTTTGATAGGCTCAGATCTAAGCTGCTCCGTCATGGGGATAGGCTTGGGAAAGCTCTGGATGAGGGTAATTCCCTTAGGTTCCTCTACCAGTAGAAGAAGGTTGAGTTGATGCATTGGTGATATGAGGTATATCGGAGCTCAAATTAGGAGAGCTATTTGATTGAGCAGGTAACCTCTTGTTGTACACGTTTCGCTTTTTTAACCTTTAAGGTTAATCTTTTTTCCTATCTTAGTTGCAAAAAAATACGGAGGCTTTAGAGTACCTTAGGGTTGAAGCCATCGGAGTTAGGAATAATTGCGATAAGCTAGGAGCTCAGGTGCAGGCCCAAGCTTTAGAGGAGAAGGGTGCCTTAGATAAAGCTCCCACCGTCGGGGGCCAACTCTGCTTGGCTCGTGACAATGCTTCAGTTCAAGCAGATATAATCGTGAAGCTCGAGTCTAGACACTCGAAGGACAGGGCTAAAATCATCGATGCTCGGGCTGAAGCAGCATTGAGCCAAACTAAGGATGATCAAGAGATGGCGATTCATTTGAAGGATGCTACTGATGACCAAGACGAGTTGAAGAGATCCCTCGATCGTGAAAAGAAGATCGAGGAATATGTTCGTTGTAGATCCCGAAGAGAGGTACTTAAGAAGGTCGGCGCCAGGGGTTTTGGTCTTCCGAAGAGTTTGCTCGAGTGAGGGTGGACGAGCATGATACTCGGTCACTTCTTACCGATGTCGTGGAGAGTGAGGACGAGGCTGATTGGTCGTAGTCCTCTGAAGCGGAGCGTAGACTTTGCCATATTGTATGTGATATTCGGAGAGCATATTTGTAGATAGAGAACGCACCTTTTGTGTATGTAAATAAAAGATAACCTGAAGTTTTACCTCGTATGTATCCCTTTCTGATTTGCTTTTGACCAGACAGGTCTCAGAGTTTGGCGAGAATCCTTAGATTCGCAATACGGTTTCATAGCTCAACAGGCAGGCCTGAAGGCTCTTTCATGCTCGGTTAATGTGGATTTTAATGCGAGCTAGCATTAGAGCTCTTATGCTTTCCTCAGCTATTTTGGGTTTAGTCTCCGAGTCACGTTTTGACTCGAGCCTACTTGACCTTCAAGCTTTTGTGCCAGCATGGGCGGATGACAATGGCTCTTACGCCTTTCCTTTGGGCATTTGCATTTTAACTATTTTGGGTTTAGTCTCTGAGTCGAGTTGCGACTTGAGCTTAATTGACCCTTAAGTTTTTGATTTTTAAGCTGGTGACAGTGGCTCTTACTCTTTTGATCGTTGCAAACTTTTAGTGTGTCGCCCTGAGGCTCGTTTGGCTTGCAACAATGGCTATTATGCTTTTGCCCATGGACATATGTATAGTTAGTTATTTTGGATCCAGTATCTAAATTGGGTTACGACTCGAGCTCATTTTAGTCCTTAAGTTTTCAATTTTTAAGCTGGTGACAGTGGCTCTTACGCTTTTGGTCATTGCGACCTTTTTGGTATGTGGCCCTGAGGCTCGTAATGCTGGCGATGATGGCTCTTACGTTGTGCCCTTAAGCATGCATAGTTAACTATTTTTGATCCAGTCTTCGAATCGGGTTACAACTCGAGCTCATTTTAATCCTCACATTTTCAAATTTTAAGCTGGCAACAGTGGCTCTTACATTTTTGGTCGTTGCGACCGTTTAGTGTGTGGCCCTGAAGCTTATTTGGCTGGCGACTATGGCCCTTACACTTTTTCCCTTAGGCGTATGTAGGCTTTGTTTTTCCCTTGTTAAAGACTTTTTTGGAGTAACTTTTGCCTGAGGCATCGTCGGTTCGTGAAGAAACTCGATTTCAAGTTATTAACAGTGATGTTCGAGCACCTCGGGAGGTTTAGCGCGTAGGCTGAGTAGCTCGAAGACTTTGTGATCTGGAGCTGACATGGTTGAAGCTCGTTTGCCTGTTGAGGGTAGCCTATTTTAACCAGTTTCTTTTTGAAGTAGATTTGAAGTAATGGTATGTGATTTTGCTAGCGACGGTCAAGCGTCCTTGAGTCGCGTTAATTTGGCTGGTGTAGCCATTTTGACTGTAGTCATATGTGTTTGGCAGAGCCATTTTTTTTGTCCCGAGTGTGATAGTTTAGGCGTCTGCATCGAAGGAATGCCCTTTCGAGAGTCTTACAAATGCGACACATTGCCTAAACTTCGGGATTGAGTTCTATGCCTGTATTTAGGTCTTACAAATTTTTCATGCATGTTGAGTACTTACAGTTTTGTCATGCCGGTTGAGGTCTTATAGTTTTTCCATGCCTGTTGAGGTCTTATAGTTTTTTGTTGTTATGTAAAATTGATCTGGCTAGACTGAGTTTGCCTGCTCGGGGTCTTATGGCCCCAGGTTTTTAAGTGAATGGAGATTGACGATAGTCTCCGAGTCATCGAGTTTTCTTAGGATTGAAGGCCGTTACTCGTGAGCTCGAAATTGCCTCGTTGGGGTCTTATGAGCATGGAGTTTCAACCTTGAGGTCATGTGGGTGCCAAATTGTTGACGCTAAGTCTCCGAGTATTTCGGGACGTACTCGATGGAGGGATCTCTATCGTGATCATGCTGAACTTTTTTTTTGGAGTACGAAATGCTATTGGCGAAAGATATTCTTTGATTGCTGTCATAAATACATTTTGTTGTGTTGCCGTAAGCCCGGATTATGCGGACACGAAATCGTTCGACCGTTTGGCCCGGTACATTGTGTCCTATTGAAACTTAGTCTGTTGTTCCCCGGCCCTTCCGAGCAGAGCGTCTTCAAGGGGGTGCCTTCTATCATTTGGGGTTCATTGCAAAAGAAGCCCCGCGAGCTTTTCAGATCCTCTTTAAGAGGAATGTCGCCTCGCTAAGAATCTTGCTGGTGGAACCCTCTTCGGGATTAGAGCTCGGCCATAAGGAATGAGTGTAATGGATGCCTTTCAGGCCTTTGAGATGTTCAGATTGTGTTAGCCCTTTTGATCACACTGATCGGGCGCCTGCACATGGGTTATTTTAAAATAATGAAAGAGGGAGGTGGTCTTACTTTATCGTGGGATGTGCCGACGATGTTCTGAGGTCTAACATGCCTCTATTGTTTGGAGCAAGGACTCGGTATGGTCCTCCACTGTGTTTAATTAGGCTTAGCCAAAGACATAGTTTGATTATCCTTTGGCTCTTTCGAGAGTGGAGATATTGGTGATGGCGCTATGCTACGTACTGTGAACACTTCCCTTGCCTTGTGTTGTTCCCTATAGATGGTTTAACACCATCCTCTATTGGAACTTTCACCATCTGGTGGTGGACGGATGGTGCCGCTCCCATGCAGTATATCCTAGTTTGCCCAAATAAGGCATTGCATTTCACGTCTCCTTTGATGATATGGAATTTGACCTTTTGGGTTGTGTCGGCCACGCTGACCGGAGAGAGATATTTCTTCTCGTCAACTCGATCACCGTATGAATCCGCCAAAGATTCGAGATGTGGGCATGATTTGGTCCGGTGTTTCAAGCCGCCCTATCATCCTCGGCCTGACGATATTGATCGAACCACCTGAATTCATGAGCATATGTTTTATTTGAAATGGATCAAATGATGAAGAAGTTTACCAGTGCATCAGTGTGAGGTTGAGACAAGGTCTCGATGTCTTCTTCGCTGAATGCAAGGACGTCCTCGGGAATATATCCCCGGATCCGCTTTTCTCTAGTGACGAGCAATTTTACCCTCCTCTTTATGAGTTCCTGGAGAGTGTCGTCACTCCTCCGCTATCATGGTAATATTCCGCAGCCCATTTGCTTCGTTCTTCTTGGAAGCCTTCCTTACTCGGAACTGGACATGAGCTCGATCGCTCGACAGTTCTCGGCGGTTATTTTTATTGGGTAGCTCTGCTATTTACCTTTGGAGCTAGTGGCCATCTTCGGCCCTGCGGCCATGCGTATTATATAGTTCACACAAAAGGCTATGATTCCTCTGAGAGGGATTCCACTAAATAGGCCTGGGCCATTTGGTGTCGCTAGTTTCCCTGAAGGTGAACACAAAGTCCGACACAGCGATGTTGGAATTGTACCTTGATGGGCGAGCCGCCCTTGTCTGTCTCGTGTCCCCGTCGAATCTGGCTCTGTTAACGATTCCTCAAGGATATTTTCCTTGATCCATTTTCCGATCGTCGCGAGGTAGATTGTGTCTTGGGGCATTCCTCATATTTGCGGTGTACGAGCAGTATCTTTCTTTGTTCGGCATTGGTTTCTTTTCCAGGAGCCTGCTTGGGTATACTGAGCCCGAAGGGGCTCCCGGTTGGTCATCCACAACCCTGATTTTCGACTGGTGTCGGATGTGGGCGTTCCACCAGGTCTTGGCTGGGTACTCTATCAAGTTCTATTTCAATTGCCTTGGAATCACTGAGCTTTGTTCGTTTAGGCTTTGAGTGAAGGCCTGCACTGCCCAGTCGTCTGAGACTGGGGGTAGTTCCGTTCATTCCATCTGGGAACAAGATGTGAATTCTCATAATTTTTCATTCTCCCTTTGCTTAATCTCGGATGCATCGGGGTTTCTTGTCGTTGCTTCGATGACACCAGGGTGTGCCTTTATGAAGGAATCCACCAGTATGGTAATTGAGTTTATGGGGTTGGGAGCTAGGTTATGATGCCACATCATACCTCCTTTCGAGCGCGTTTCTCCGAACCCCTTAAATAAGACGGATTTGATCTAGTCGTCTTTTGTGTCATCGCCTTTTACAGCACACGTATTGGTAGTGATATGTTCGTTAGGATCTGAGGCCCCATTGTACTTTGGGAGTTCTGTCATTTCGGACTTCTTTGGCATGGGTTTTGAGGCCTCTTTCTTGGGGAACGACCTTTGTATGAACTTCTTCGAATGCACGCACTTGAGGACCGGGGATGCACCCGGGATCTGGTCGACCCTAGAGTTATGGGTCTCAGCCTTCCTGTCATTGGCTAGTATCATTTTCTCACCCAATTTGATCTTTTTATGAGATCCTCAAGCATTTTTACTATGGCCGGGTTGGCTATCGATCCGTTATTATGCGATCTCTTGGGTACCTGTTCGGCTGGGGGAGCTGTTTCCGACGATGTTGCGCTGGGAGTCTTCGGATGGTTTTGTAACTGAACGATAGCCAACTGTTGTGCCTGTAACATTTCAAAAATAACATGAAGACTAACTTCTTGTTCTTCCTGGGCTGAGGTTTTTTGGGCTTCCTATTGGTCGTCATGTCGTATGCTCCTGTCGGTGTGTGAGGTTTCGTTGACCTGCTATGCGTTCTGCCAATCCGCCTCTGCCAAAATCAGTCCGGGCTCATTATTGGGATTCTACGGTGGCACACCGGTAACTGGAACAGCCACAACATTTTTCCCATGGTTTTCGAGGTTGTCGTTCTCGACTCTGTTTACTGAGCCAGACATTTTGTCCTTAAATCAAAAGATCTTGAACAAGAAAAAGTGTGAAAGATAACTTGCATTTTTGTAATGAAACCAGCAAGAAAATAATCACTATTATTTTTAGCCACACGGTGGGCGCCAAACTATTTACCGTGAAAATAGTAATAGCAATTAAATTTTTAAATGGGACTCTAAAAATATGTGATCTATTTTTAAGCTAGTTGTTAGAGCAGTTGATGTTGGGCATATGAAGTTTATTTGATGAAATACAAGCTAAAATGGGACAATAATCAAACCGAGGGGCTTTCTACCCGGGCCTCGGACTGGTCGATGAAAGTCCTCAAGGTTGATGCCTGGGCTCGAACTCGGGCTATCGAAGGTAACCGGGGAGGGGATAACAGTTTGAATATAATTAAAGGAGGCTCTTTATGGCCAATGATAAGCGATAAATGGAGAAAAAGTATGAAAGCAATAAAAGAAAGTAGTAGCCTCGAGCGAGTAAGTTAGAGAGAAAAGAGAGAGAGAGAGCGAGAGAGAGTTGTTATTGATCTTGTGTAGAACGGTTGGAATGACAGCCGCCCCTTACAAAGTGGTGAGGATCCCCTTTATATAGGAGGGGAAAAAACATAGTACAATATATTAATTGTAAAATCATAGGGATGGGACGGCTAGACACGACGCTTCGATACAGGCTCTAGGTTGGCCGGCTCTGTCAGACTTAGCCGTGTACTTTGGGAATTGCCCATTTTGCTCTAGCATCGATCTTTGTCTTCTTTGAGTCGGGCCTCAACGAGCCTCAAGGGAGAGAACTCGATCCCAGTTTCGCAACCTCGGGGCCTCGAGATGATCTACCGAAACAAACTGAAGCAAGAAATTAGACCTTCTGATTTCGCCGTATACATCCACAATTCATTACAGGACACAAATCTCACATCTACCCACTGTAGAAGTCTAAAAAATTTGTACTAAGTCATAACAACTCCAAGATGTAATCACATGATATACCCATCGCTTGGACACTCGCAATAGGAACTACTGACCACCATTACTACCAAAAACAAATTTGGTGATGGTAGCGAACCTTATATCGATTAGAACCTCATTCAAAACCTTTATACCCTGCCGATGATGAAAGAAGCACATATAACCTCTTAACCACTCATCTGATCAATAAGACAAGAAACTCACTTGTCCAACCAGGGCCATTGCCCAAATCCTTAGCAAAATATAGTATTATTCTTCCGAACCTTCCTCATTCCAATACAATAGCACAAATCTCAGTTCTAGAAACCTCATCTCAACCAATATAAGCAGCCCTACCTTCATATATATATATATATATATATATGTGGAGCCCCACACCAACCCGGTTCTGTACACCAACAAGTAATAATTCAGACATGGCAGATAGCAGTAAGATAGTTAAATAAGAAGACTACTAAACAATTTAAGCAGGCAGTGAAACTTCAGCACTTTCCTATGAACTAGTTTCAACAAGGTGAACGAAAAAAATATGCAAAGTAAGCTTCGGGAGATACATTTCATCACAGTTCCGTTGCGGCATGCAACCCGATCCCATCATATCAATCCATACATGGTACCCATCGAGTCATAATACTCGGGCTCACTTATCATATATGCATCAATATCAAGCACAATAAAGTGCACAAAATATAACTTTGGGAAAATTATTAGGAACAAATAATACTGAGAAGGACAAGCATAGCTATAGTGCAATTAGCCAATCAACATCACGAAGGCCATCTTGCCCATGGCACCATGAGGCCTAAAATGAATAACAATATGCGTGCGAAGGACCATGTAAGCCTTACAACACATCATAGAATAAGATATGAACACATAACATAGACCAAGGTGCGAATAACATCTATTCTTCCCGATGATATACCTGTAGTAACAGCTGTGAAGGAGCAAGCAAATCTAATCTGATACAGAATAACATCCTTATTGGGCCTACCAATGGGCCCCCAAATCAACTCCGTTCATCCCCGAACAGAAAACTAGCCCTCAAAAAGTCCACAACGACATAACCATAACATATACTATCATCTGGCTAGCTTTGACAATATTTCACAGTCCACAAACATGAAAGAATCTGCTTCTGAGAATCCCAGTCTCAAAATCCATAGAACACATGAATCACCCTAGTTGATCCTAACTCCACCGCCAAATTGTTTAATACATCTCTCGCATATGATCATCCCACGAAAAGTACTTTTATAATTCATCCGTACCACATAAAAAAATTTGAATCTCAGCAGTTGATCAATTAGGCGAGCACTATAATATCGATGAAGCATTCATAAGTCAAAACACAGTGTGCCTTCTAAAACGCACACCCTTCTCAGGCAATACAAAGTAGTAATAACATCCATCTATACATCTGAAACCCTCCGTGTTGACTAAGAATCCATGACCTTCCCTTCAAAACTAAACCGTGGCCTTGCGCATACAAAACTCAATCCCGATCAGTTAGAAACCTTTTATTTGATCTCATCCAGGAGGAAATCCAAATACACAACATGTTCCTCATACAGTAGTAAATATCCACCTCAATTCATGATAGAAATCATCGAGAACTTCTTGGAATCCATTTGCACATAGCCAAGCTATCAGAACCAAATCCCTCGTACTCAACCAAGCCATGCAGTTGCCCAAAACCCATGAGCAATGCCACGAAACACCTATGGGGACTCACCACGTCATAAGTACCCAAAAGAGTGATCATACCACTACCTTTTTCTCCAACTTACTATCAAACTGCCTTTTTTTCTCCGAGTTCTTTCCAAATTTCCCTCAAGTTGATACCCATCCTTGAGAGAACACCATGACTCTTACCCCAAAGCTCGCCATAAGAGATTCTAGAATAAAAACCACATTGCCCTAAGGCCCATAAGCCGGTGTATTTCCTCTTAGAACCCCAAAGTACCACAACTGAGACATCTACTCTGAAAAGACCTTCTATGAATCTAAAGTCATTTCCTCCACCTTCCTGATACTGAAATGTAGAATCCACAATGACATACAAATAACGTGACTCTCAACACCATCCAATGTAAATCTTATATTCTATCCACAGCCGAAGCACCCACTCTGAAAAGACCTTTTATAAATCTAAAGTCGTTTCCTGCACCTTCTTGATACTGAAATGCAAAATCTAAAATGATGGACAAATACCGCGAGTCTCGACGCCATCCATTGTAAATCTTATATTCTAGTCACAACTACTATGCCATCCCTAAGTCTGAACTAATCAATAAGGCATGAGAATCAAATTCATTCCACAATTAAACAACATGGAAAACCTTCCAACACATCACCCTTCGTTCTTTTACTCTCAAATCATATGGCACCGCATCACACTCTATGATTTACACTCACATAACATGGCACGGCATCACCCTTTGTGCTTTAAACTCTCATAATATAGCATGGCATCATCCTTCGTGCATTACACTCTTCCTTACCAAGCATATGTATATCAATGGCAAACAATATAGGAATCATAAATAACATCAAGGAGAGTGTTTAAACGAATATTCCAAACGAATTCCAATCACAACTTTCCAAGATAACAATAGTCCAATAAACCCTCTAGAACCGTATTACTCGAGTATTTCAACAAATCTCACAAACAATCTACAACACAAGTACAGAATCTAGTGTCTCACTACTATCGGCCATAGGAATGTATTAATGATTACGCATAATGATGAACGAATTAGACATATCAATGTATTCTCATAATTCCATCATATTTTTGATCAAGATATAATAAGCTAAGTCTTGGTTTCTAACATTTAACATTATGTTCTTAGTATCTATGAGTCAATTAAGGCATGAAGCAAGAAGGTCACGTAATTCTACAAGACATAATTTATAAGAGAATTTATCCCCGAGCATGGTTAACGCTGGCACATGTATATATGCTTGTCACCTCGTATATGTATCACCCCCACATGTAGCAAACAAATGTCAAATAGAATAAAAAATTCCCTCAATAAAGTTAGGCAAGACACATACCTGAATTCAGCTAACTTAATACTCAATTTAGTTTTCTCCTCAACAATTCACCTCTGCTTGGCTCGATCTAGCTAAAGACGACTTAAATACATCACATAATGCAAGAGAAAATAATTTCAATTAATAAAGCTTTGTGTTTTATAAAATTTCTAAAATGTCAATTAAATTCAACCCCCGGGCCCGCCTAGTCAAAACCCTGGTCCAAGGGTAGGTCTTGACTACCCATAGTCTCACGAGTCTAAATATGTATTTTGTTTCCAAATCTTAGTCCTATTTGACTCTCAAATCCCAAATTTTTATTTTTTTAGACTTTGACAAAATCCCTTAATTGTTTCGTAGATTCTCATGAATTTGATGTTAGATCTTATGTATAATCATAAAATATAATTGAGAATTTATTGGAGGTACTTACCCAATGATTTGGTATCAAAATCCCTTCAAAAAATAGCCTCCCATTGAAGCTAGGGTTCAAAATATAACAAAATGAAGCTAAGTCTCAAAATTCTTAGCTATATGCAGGCTGAAGATGTCACATTCGCAATGCGAAACCCGCAAATGCGAACAACACATCACAAAAGCGAACCAAAAGATTTCCTGCTAAGGTCACATTTGTGACCAAAATACTGCAAATGCAAATAGCCTACACTTGCAAATGAGAGAAATAACTTTGCAAATGCGAAGTCTGACTCAGCAGCCTAACTTCGCAAATTCGAGACTACTTCGCAATTACAATAGTTGCATTTGCGAGAAAAACATTGCAAACAGCACTAAAAATCATGAAATATCATTCCGAAACCAATCTGAAACTCACCTGAGTCCCCGAGGCTCCAAATCAACCATGCATCCAAGTTCAGAAACACAACAAGAACTCGCTCATGCGATCAAAACCTCAAAATAACCTTAATATCATGAATCGGATGCCAAAACGCGTGAAGATCAAAGTAAACTTCAAGAACTTCTAGAATTGCAACCAAGCATTCCAACCATATCAAATCAACTCCAAATGGCACCAAATTTTGCAAAAAAGTTTGATATGATGAAACAAAATAATCGAGGCTTCAAATCATGCATAACAACCTCGGAACAATGAATCGCACCTCAAGTCAAAATCCATGAACTTTGAAACTTCAACTTCTAGAATCGATACTGAAACCTATCAAATCACGTCCAATTGACCCTATATTTTGCACAGAAGTCATATTTGATATTATAGACTAATACAACTTCTAGAATCAGAATCCGATGCCGATATCAAAAAATCCACTCCTAGTCAAACTTCCCAAAAAATCCAACTTTCATCATTTCAAAATTAACTCGACTACGGACCTCCAAATTACAATCCGGGCATGCTCATAAGTGCAAAATCACCCAACAGAGCTAACAGAGTCAACAAAACTCCATTCCGAGGTCCAATACTAAAAAATCATACTTGGTCAACTCTTCAAACTACTCTCGAAATTCGTTCTTCCAAATTGATTTTGGATAACTTGAAAACCAAAACTGATAATTTATGCAAGTCATAATATATCATGTTGAAATACTCGAGCCCTCAAACTACCAAGTGAAGTGCAGATGCTCAAAATGACTAGACATGTCGTTATAAACAACTAGTGGTAAACTGATGAAACAACCTTCAAATCATAAATCCATGTCCTACCGAGGATACCATTGCATCCTATATCTATGTCTACAACTTCAATTATGTCATGACCCGGATTTTCTACCATCGGGAGTCGTAATGGCGTCTACTAATAGAGATAAGCCAACCAAACTTTAAACATTCTCCGATAAATCTCAACAATATAAATAAGCGGAAATCAATTAAACAAGTGCGGAAGACTTTAAGCTAAATAAAAATTAAACCAAAAATACGGAAGTTTGAAACATATCTCTACCCAGAACCTGGTGTCGCTAGCTCACGAACTTCTAAGATTCACTAAATACAACAGTCTGAAAGAAATCATAACAGTATATTTCAAAACAAGAATTAACAAACTGAATAAAGAGGGAAGAGACTCCGGGCCTACGGACGTCAGCAAGACTACCTCAATAGTCCCTGGACAGAAGGTCTGCTCCCGATCTAATACTGCTACGGTCCGAAAGCTACGTCCTGATCTGTGCAAAAGAAATGCACAGAGTGTAGCATCAGCACAATCGACCACATGTGCTGGTAAGTGCCTGGCCTAACCCCGGCGAGGTAGTGACGAGGCTAGACATGACCTACCACAAATAACCTATGCAAATATATATACAAGTAAAACAAAATAATCGCGGAAAGTAAACAATTATAACTGGGAGGGGAACATGCTTATGGGGTAGCAGATAAAACGGAATATCAAGAATAACAAGGAAACTACATCTGATTCCTTCTAACACAGAATAAGGGAAAACAAACTACTTTCACTTGTTTCAATTTCCTCTCGTTGCAGGCGTGCAACTCGATCCCATTTC
>MU783129.1:86615-133589 GCA_026770625.1 Nicotiana glauca | reverse complement strand
ATCTTCAACTGCCTCGAAGCATAAGCAATGACCCTGCCATCCTGCATCAATACTGCGCCAAGCCCAATACGGGAAGCGTCACAATAAACTGTATAAGGCCCTGAACCTGTGGGCAAAACTAATATCGGTGCCGTAGTCAGAGCTGTTTTGAGCTTTTGAAAGCTCTCCTCGCACTCGTCTGACCACCTGAACTGGGCACCCTTCTGGGTCAACCTGGTCATTGGGGCTGCTATAGATGAAAATCCCTCCACGAACCGACGATAATATCCTGCTAATCCTAAGAAACTCTGAATCTCAGTAGCTGAAGCTGGTCGAGGCCAATTCTTGACTGCCTCAATCTTCTTCGGATCTACCTGAATGCCCTTTGCTGATACTACATGACCCAAAAATGCAACTGAACTCAACCAGAACTCGCACTTCGAGAACTTGGTATACAACTGACTATCCTTCAGAGTCTGAAGAACCACTTTGAGGTGCTGCTCGTGCTCCTCCTGACTGCGGGAGTACATAAGAATATCATCAATGAAGACTATCGTGAACAAGTCTAAATAAGGCCTAAACACTCGGTTCATCAACTCCATAAATGCTGTTGGGGAATTGGTCAACCCAAATGACATGACCAAAAACTCATAATGAATGCTGTTTTAGGGATATCAAACGCCCTAATCCTTAGCTGATGATAGCCCGATCTCAAATCTATCTTTGAAAACACCTTCGCACCCTACAACTGGTCAAACAAATCATCAATCCTCGGCAGTGGATACTTTTTCTTTATCGTCACCTTGTTCAACTGCCAGTAATCAATGCACATCCTTATCGATCCATCCTTTTTCTTCCCAAATAGAATTGGCGCACCCCAAGGAGAAACACTAGGCATGATGAAGCCTTTCTCAAGCAAATCTTCCAACTGATCCTTTAACTCTTTCAGCTCTGGCTGGGCCATACGATACGGCGGAATAGAAATGGGCTGCGTGTCTGGAGCCAGATCAATACAAAAATCAATATCCCTGTCGGGAAATATACCCGGCAGGTCTGAAGGCAAAACCTCTGGGAACTCCCGAACAATAGGAACTGAGTCAATATAAGGAACCTCTGTGCCAGAATCACGAGCATATGCCAAATAAGCTAAATACCCCTTCTCGACCATACGTCGAGCCTTAACATATGAAATAACACTGCGAGTGGTTCCTCTCCACTCCAATCGGGGCAAATTCGGTAAAGCCAAGGTCATGGTCTTGGCGTGACAATCCAAGATCGCATGATACAGGGACAACCAATCCATCCCCAATATAACATTAAAATCAACCATGTCTAGAAGCAATGGATCAACACGGGTCTTAAGACCCTCAAATACTACTACACAAGAATGATGGACTCGGTCAACCACTATAGAATCACCCACTAGTATAGATACATATACAGGAATACCCAAGGCATCACTAGGCATAGCCAAGTAGGGAGCAAAATAAGACGACACATATGAGTACGTAGACCCAGGGTCAAATTGCACTGAAGCATCCCTGTCACAGACCAGAATAGTACCTGTAATCACAACATCTGATCACTCGGCCTCTGGCCTGGCAGGAAAAGCATAACAACAGGGCTGGGCCCCACCTCCCTCAATCGCATCTCTAGGACGATCAACTACTGGCTGACCTCTGCCTCTTCCGGGGCGAGCTCCACCTCTACGGTACCTACCTCCACCTCTATGATCCCTACCCCTACCTCTATGATCCCTACCCCCGCCTCTAGCTGGCTGGGCGGGCTGTGGATCACCTACTGCCTGAATCATGGGGAGAGGACCTTGCTGTTGAGAGCTGTCAGAAGCTCGAGGGCAATACCTGGCAATGTGCCTCATATCGCCACACGTGAAACAAGCCCTCGGCTGCTAAGAATAACGGAGTGGTGGTGCGCTGATAGGTGCTGATAGCGAACTGAAAGGCTGCTGGTCAGAATACTACGACTGAGAGCCACGGCCACCGGAAGTACCATGAGAAACCTAAAGAGCTGACTGAAAGGGCCTCAGTGAATGCCCTCTACCATAAGAATCCCTACCTCCAGATGAGGTACCACTAAACCTACCAGAATGACAAGGCCTCTTATCCTCCATCTGACCACCTCCTCATGAGAGGGCTATCTCAACTCTACGGGCCGCATTGGTTGCCTCCTGAAAGGAAATATCTCTACAAACTCCCATGGCCATCTGGAGACGGATCGGCTGAATCAATCCATCAATAAACCTCCGGACCCTTTCTCGCTCCGTAGGGAGTATCACAACCGCTTGGCGTGCCAAGTCAGCAAATCTAGTCTCATACTGTGTAACTGTCATTGAGCCCTATTGGAGGCACTCAAACTGCCTACGAAGTGCCTCCCGCTGAGTGACTGGGAGAAACTTCTCCAAGAATAACTCCGCGAACTGATCCCATGTCAAAGCTGGAGACCCTACTGGTCTAGATAGGCAAAAATCTCTCCACCAAGTTTGCAGACCCTGCAAGCCAGAAGGTGCAAAAATCGACCCTGTTAGTCTCCACTATACCCAATGTCCTAAGAATCTCATGACAGCTGAATACAAAATCCTGCGGATCCTCTGATGAAGCACCGCTGAAAGTGGTGGTGAAAAGCTTGGAGAACCGATCAAGTCTCCACAAAGCATCTGAAGACATAGCCACTCCATCGCCGGCTTGAGCTGTAATACCAGTCTGAGCTGCCACTAATGGCTGAACTACTGGGACATGAGTCTAGGGAGCTACCTGCTCCGGAGTACGTGTAACAGGAGTCTGAACCCCTCCTCCAGCCTGAGAAGTAGCTGGTGCTACTAGCAATAAACCCGCTCTAGTGACACTATCCATAAAGCCTGCCAATCTGACTAGAGCATCCTAAAGATCTGGGGTGAACATGACCCCTCCTAGGACCTGAGCTGGTCCCACTGGAGCTGCTGTGGCTGGAACCTCCTCATCATAGTCAGTATGAGGCTCCGCCTCTGGATCTGCTACCCGGGGCTGAGCTCTGCCCCTGCCTCGGCCTCAGGCACGGCCTCGGCCTCTGCCCCTCGCAGGAGCTGCTGCTGGGGGCTCGGGCTACTGTGCGATAGAAGAAGAAGCACGTGTTCTCACCATCTGCGAATGAACAGAGTAGAAAGACAATCAGTATTTGAGAAACAGAATTGCACGACAAGAAAGAACAAAGTGAAAATTTTCCTAACTCTGTAGCCTCTGGGGGATAAATACAAATGTCTCCGTACCGATCCCTCAGATTCTACCTAGTTTGTCCGTGAGTAGCGAGACCTATGCAACCTAGAGCTCTGATACAAACTTGTCACGACCCCGATTTCCCACCATCGAGAGTCATGATGGTGCCTACTAACGGAGCTAGGCCAGCCAAACTTTAAACATTCTCCGATTAATCTCAACAATATAAATAAACGAAAATCAATTAAACAAGTGCGGAAGACTTTAAGCTAAATAAAAATAAAACCAAAAATACGGAAGTTTGAAACATATCTCTACCCAGAACCTAGTGTCGCTAGCTCACGAACTTCTAAGATTCATTAAATACAACCGTCTGAAAGAAATCATAACAGTCTGTTTCAATACAAGAGTTAACAAACTGAATAAAGAGGGAAGAGACTCCAGGCCTGCGGACGTCAGCAAGGCTACCTCAAGAGTCCCTGGACTGAAGGTCTGCTCCCGATCTAATACTGCTGCGGTCCGAAAGCTGCGTCCTGATCTGTGCAAAAGAAATACACAGAGTGTAGCATTAGCATAACCGACCCCATGTGTTGGTAAGTGCCTGACCTAACCCCGGCGAGGTAGTGACAAGGCTAGATAGGACCTACCACAAATAACTTGTGCAGATATATATACAAGTACAACAAAATAATTGCGGAAAGTAAACAATTATAACTGGGAGGGGAACATGCTTATGGGGTAGCAGATAAAACGGAATATCAAGAATAACAAGGAAACTACATCTGATTCCTTCCAACACAGAATAAGGGAAAATAAACTACTTTCACTTGTTTCAATTTCCTCTCGTTGCAGGCGGGCAACTCGATCCCATTTCTCAAAATATCATGAGGTAGGCGTATCACTCGATCCTATTTCATAATACCTCATGGTTGGCGTGCCACACGATCCCATTTCATAATATATATATGGTCGGCGTGCCACATGATCCCATTTCATAATATATAAGTGGTCGGCGTTTCACACGATCCCATTCATAATATATATATAATCGGCATGCCACACGATCCCATTTCTTTCAACACAATACACAAAATAATCCCGGCAAGGGAACAAGATAATATATTAAGCTATCCCGGCAAGGGAGATCCAGCTAGAACCAAAGTTATTCAATTTCTACTTAACATATTTAAATAAATGCTCAGTCTCAACAATTACTGGCTCAATGTTTAAAGATTTCCAACCAAGTCATCATAAACAACAATTTAGAATTCGATAATTTAGCAATCCAGGACTCACGGTCATGCTCGACACCAGTGTATAGATACTCGTCACCATGCCTATACACCGTACTCGACAAATAGAAATTAGCAAATAAGACTCTACTCCTATTCCCTCAAGCCAAAGTTAGACCAAACACTTACCTCGGTCCGAAAATAGCAATCAAGGCTCTAAAATCGCCTTTCCTTTAGAATCCAACTCTGAAACAATGATGTCTAGGCACAATTTAGTTCAATAGTATCAATAAGAGCTCAAAAACATAATCTCATAGTCTAGAAATGAAATTCCCATCATTCTTCCAAAATAGCAAAAATCCGACACCGGGCCCACATGGTCCAAACATGAGGCTCGGACCAAAACCCAATCACCCGTAACCCCACGAGTTCAAATATGCAATTTGTTTCAACATTCGACCCCAAATTGAGGTTGAATCACCCAAAATTCTCAAAGCCCTAGTTCTACCTAAAACCCTCATTTTCTACCTTGAATTCAAGATTTAGGGCTAGGAAATTTGTGTTTAGATGAAAGAATTAGGAGATAATGAAGTTAAGAATACTTACCCAAAGAGATATGGAGAAAGAGGAGCTTGAAAATCATCTATGGAGTGTGAAAGTGGAGAGCCCATGTGAAAAAGTGAGAAAAATGTCGTGCATACTGTTCTGTTTTTAAGAAAATTCACTGAAGGAAATAACCCTTCTCGATCGTGACACGAGTGAGGCATTTGCGATTGGAAGTGTGCAAATGCGAAGAAGGAATCTGTGGGGGGGGGGGTCCAGATTGGTCTACACGTTCACGAGCGAAGGCATGCGAATGCGTCGAAGAGGGACACAATGCTACGCGAACGCGGGGTACTGTCCACGAACGCGATGAAGAGAATTGTTGGGGTCTGAATTTGGCTTACGCATTCGCAAGGGTCAAGATGCGAACGCGAAGGGGTGAAACACAGAACTACGTGAATACGAGCCAACTGATGCGAACGCGATGAAAAAAATCCCTATGTGAAAATTGCAGAAAATTTGCTAAGCTCTTAAGTCCAAAACCACCCCGAATACCTCCGAAAACACACCCCGAGCCCTCGAGGCTCCCAACCAAACACACACACTACCTCAACAACATCCCACAGACTTATTCGAGCGATCAAATCGCTAAAATAATATCAAAATTAAAGAATCAAGCCTCAAGATCATCATTTTTCATTTCAAGTTCATAAACTTCCAACTTTAGATATTTAGGTCTGAAATACATCAAACGACGTCCGATTTCGACCAAATTTCACAAAAAGTGCTCAACGCATATTTAATACCTGTACCGGGCGTCGGAACCAAAATATGAGCCCGATACCTATATTTTCTAACTCATTTTTATTTCCATTTTTCCTTAATATTTTCATATAATAATTTAATAGAAAAATTCTTTTACTCGGGTTCTGGACCTCTGATTTCGACTCCGGGCACATGCCCGAGTCCCATATTTTTCTACGGACCTCCGGGACAGTCAAATTACGGATCCGGGTCCGTTTACCCAAAATATTGGCCAAAGTCAACTATATCAATATAAATATCAAAATTCTTCAAATTTTCACATAATTCACATATTTTAACATACAAACTTTCCAGCTTCGCGCTCGGACTATGCATGAAAATTAAGATAACCAAAAGCGAGGTTACCAAGGTCTCAGAAATGCGGAAAAAGGGAGAAATGTGGTGATGACCCCTTTAGGTCGTCACAAACTAAAATTGGTTTCATTACTCCTTCAGATTACATAGGCAACACGATCTCTCCTCGAATCGTCATACTTGTTAATTGGATGGCATCCAAAAGCTTTATAGCCAGAACAATGTTACCAGTCAGCTCCACTTGTTCTAGAACCCTTAATCGAATGATATTGGCTGAACTACCTAGAGCAACCAATACATGTTTAATTTTAAAATATAAAATATTTAAAATATATTACCGGCACATCTTTACAACCAACACGCGTTTAATTTTAAAAATCTAAAATATTTATATATTTTACCATAACATCATATTGAGGTAGTATAAGGTTGTCCATATATTCTTCATTGAAAGAAATTTCATCGTTGTCGGATGCTTTGTGGATTCTCTTTCCATGATTGACTCGATATTTTTCATAGTTATTCTTAGCCCGATCACTGTTGTATCGTGAGACAAGGGGACCCTTCTGTAATTGCCGATTCTGCAATATTATGACCTTTGTCGTAGTTATTATTAGCCCGATCACTCAAGAATTCTTTAAGATGTTCATTTTTATGTAAAACTCCAATTTCTTAACGAAGATGCCTGTATTCCCCAGTTTTACAACCATGTGTACCATGGAATTCACACCACATACTTGCATCTCTTTAGGGTCCAACCGAATTGGTTTCGGGAACCTTGATTCTTTTATGTTCCTCATGGCAGAAACTAGCTCCACAAGGCTAATGTTGAGACTACATTCAGACAACTAGGGATAACTGGTATCTTTAGATAAGATGGCTCTTTATATTGCAAACTTTTGATACTTCGTCCATAATCAGTTCTTTTGTTCGGTCTAATTATTTCCAAGGATTGATATCCTTTTATTCTGCGTCCTTGCCTTTCTCGAGAATCAAAAATTTTGTTTGACACATATAGTAGGAATCAGCTCCTGGAGAACCTTCGATCTGTGTCGAGATTATTTTTTGGCCATTCTATGTTCCGATCACGGTTGAAACTTTGAAAGATACAAGGAAATTCAATTGATCATCTTCTATCCTAATTTTTCATTCATAACAGTTATGAATATCAGCCCATGTGATTGCTTGGAATTCTAACAAGCTTTCCTCCAACTTTCTTGAAGCATTTGAACTTAAAGGATTAAGTCCCTTGGTAAATTTTTCTGCTGCCTATTCATCTGGTACTACCAGTAACAACATTAATTTTTTTTGGAAATTGATAACGAACTCCTGGAGTAATTCAAAATCTCCTTGAGTGATTCTGAAGATATCTGCTTTCCGTACTTGAACTTTTCTTGCTCCATCATGAGATTTATGTAAATGAATATGCAAGTATTTCAAAAGAATCAATTGAGTGTTTAGGTAAAAGTGAATCCATGTTAAAGCCCCTTTTGGTAATATTTCTCCAAATTTCTTTAGCAAAGGTGATTCGACTTCCTTTTGATCCATATTGTTTCCTTTTACCGCAGAGGTGTACGTTGTAATGTGCTTTGGTGGAACCGATGTTCCATTATATTTAGGCATATCTGTAATCTTTAATCTCTTTGGGATCAATTCCAGAGCTGCACAAGATTTAAATGGCAATTATATATACTTCTTTATGTCCAGACTCTTTAAGATTAGAGGTGTTCCTGAATTCGATCCATCCGAGCATGAAATTATTTAGCAATTTGATTCATTCGAGTATTTATCTATCTCATACATCTCATGATTTCAGCCCTGAAAGGATCATCTGTGGTGTTTTTATTATCAGATCCATTTCATGTACCGCATGTCCGATTAATATCCGATCTAAGCTTCCCCCTTGAAGCCACATTATCGGTTTCCGAAATTATTTTTATTGTGGGTACGCTATGAGGGGCTCGAACTCCACCATTTGAATTATTTGAGGACGTTGATATTGCTTGTTAATGTTCGGTCATTAGCTGGTTTTGTCTTGAGAAGTGGTTTATAATTTACCTTTGTTGCGCTCTCAAAACCTTCACGGTATCAGCAAAAAGCTCATCATCCAAATCATCAGAAGTAGGAATGCTCGCATGTCGAGCAATTCTTTCTACTTGATTTGAATATTCTTCATTCCCATCATGGTAAGTTTCACTAGTCGAATCATCTTCTTGTGATCCACTACGTATAGAAATACAAATTCCCCCCGAGCTCGTTGTTGTTGTTGTTCAAACCAATGTTGAGCTAAGTGTTGACATCGTTGTGTGCCATAGTTGTAATTTGCTCACCAAAACGAGTAATATTTTAAGCAAGTTAGTAAAAAATAATAGATAAAAATAATATCACAATCTTCTAAGCCCCACGGTGGGTGCCAAACTGTTTACACGTAGAAAGGTACAGTTGGATTTGTATACATTGCTTATAGACATATGGATTAAAATGTTATAATTAGCAAAACTATAAGTAAGAAAGGAACAAACTAATGATACACAAACAAAGAATAAGACTAAATTTCAGATGTAATCCACCAGAGTAAAGCTGACAGTGAAGCTCAAGTAAATAAAGTTTGTATAGAATTATGAAAATTAAAGAAAGAAAATTTGTTCTTGATCATTCTTGTAGATCGTGTCCTTACAATGAGTGTAAATGCCACTATTCATAGTTAAATTTGAGGAGACATGATCATCAAATCTCGCCCTCTAAAAAATGAATAAAACCCCTCTTAATGGATGCATGACGTTGGGTATAAATACCGAGATTTTCTATAATGACTGCTACTTTAATTTAATTTCCTTAAATCTGTGTCTTATTTTCAAATTCACTCCTCTGATTTTTGCGTCTCCGGGATTTACATAATACCGGTCACATGTTGTTATCCGGTATTAGTTGGTTGTAGACCCATCTCTATTATGTCACTACTACAACGTGTCTGCTTGATAGGTGTTCACCTGTAAACTCTAAAGTTTACCCAATAAAACTAATATTTATCGGCTATAAAATTTATTGGAGCATTCAAAAGATCTAAGTCCAAGCTTGAAATAATATGTTAAAAGATAAAACTATGAAAAGTTTAAGAAAAATTTAGAAATTATATTCTAATAATATTTTTATGTATACAATATATTATATTTTTTTATACAAATGTCAGGCTGGTATGGTTTCAATTTGACTTTTTTTAGTTATAACCTAACCAAACTAATTATAGAGATTTTTTTTCAATACCAAACAAAATCAAATCAAACCAATAGTCAACTTTTTTTCTCGGTTTGGCTGATATTATTTGTTTGGTGCGGTTTATTGATTTTCTTTGTACACTCCAACTGCAATATAAAGAAATTAGGTTCAAACAACTTATGAAAGCAAATGGGTAACTGCTAGGGACTGTGTTGAAATAATATCTACGAAGATGAGAAAATGAAGATGAGAAAATGAAGATGAAAAAAGGAAAAGAGAAGAAAGGCGCCCACGATCTATGATAGGCAGTAGAAGTATGCAGAGATCCCGCTCCAAACACCAAAGTCACCTAGAATATTGAATATTATTAATATATTAATAAAATATTATAAGATCATTACTAAAGTGACTAATATGTGTTAATTGCTCTAAATACAAATGGCCAAAAGATCAAACATGATATATTAGCGCTAGGATTGTCTAAGGGGAGAGTAGTACCCGAACCGGTACCGGTCCGACCTAGGGGTAGGTGTAGGGGATTTAGGTAAAGAGAATAAGGCCTAGGAGGGTACCAGAAAAAAGTATTGATAGAAGTAGCCTGATTGGAACCCTTAAGGTAACGAACCAGTACTCTTAACATTTTTTAAAGGCATCGATTTTTTTAACGTTAGCCAACGACTATGTTTAAAAAATAGCTATTAACAACAGTCAAAAACGGCTATATTTTCCTTCCTAGACCCCTAACTCCTCGTACCCCCTAGTTTATATTTTTTAACCACTAAATTTGTTCAAATACACTTTGTCTATAAACACCCCATTTCATTCTTTTAATTTCACACAAAACTCTCATATCTCTCTAATTTCCTATCTGTCACAATCCCAATTTTTCATCTTAGAATGTCGTGATGGCACCTAGTCTAAGACTAAATACGCCTAACACTTGCTGATTTAATAACAGAATTAAATTATTTAATCATTTATCATAAAATATTAAATGACATATATAGCCGCAAGCAGCCAATAGTTATACATTTACCAAAATTTGTAGTATAGAGTCATAAGCACTACTAAAATACACTAGAATTTCTAAACACAATATTATTTTGGATACATTTAACAGTATCATGATGAACTAAGATGGTGGCTCAGAGGCCTGCGAACGTCAAGAAGGTAAACCTTGAAGTCTCCTGCCGCGCATACATAACTCTCAATAACACAATCAGAATACCTGGATCTGCACAAAAATATGTAGAAATGTAGCATGAGTATACCATAATGGTACCCAGTAAGTATCAAGACTAACCTCAGAAGAGTAGAAACCTATTCAAGATATACATAAGCTAAAAATATAAAGAACACCAATGTAAAACCAACGGCGAAACAATTGTTCATTTACAATCAACAAAGAAGTAGTAGAGACATAAATGGCAGCAAGTAGTAAAAGAGTAATAAAGAAACAACATAATCAGAGCACTGATAAGATGTAAATGAACTCAAATAAGATAAAACAGATGACAACTCAAATAATCAAATCGCTCTCAATGCATGGACTTAAAACAAGAATTACCCCGAGATACCACGCCTCATAAATTACAAGTCATGGACCATAATTCCTAAATCTTATACAAATGGCACCTCGTACCCTTAATAACAATCACATTCGCACATCAAAGCCCGCGTGCTACCATATAATTTGCAACCATGATAAATATTAATTTAGATGAACGAAAGATATATTTAAACACCATAAAACATAATAACAATCTTGAATAAATAAGGTGTCAAATGAAATAATGACTTTATTTTGGAAATCAATTAAAGTAAAATAATATATAAATTCCACGAAACAGAGAATAAGATGGATTTAGTTTAGAAGTCAATAAAATTGAGTAAAAGTATAATTTTTAAACAAAACAAAATATAATTTCAACTAAAAAAATTAAATATAAAATTTATCAAGGAAAAATATGATAACAACTTTAAGTAAGGTAAATATCTAGTAGGGTGATGAGTATAATTTGAGAACTCAATTATAGTGAATGTGCGATAACCATTTAGGATAATAAAGTACCGAGTGAGATAACAAGTGCTATGTTAAGAGGCACATAGAATAAAGCATGTTAATAACTCTTTTATATGAATCATTATGTTATCAACAACTCAACAGAATATGATATAGTGACTCCATGCAATTAAATTCACATTGACAATCAATTCACCAAGTTAAAACCGAGGCACAGTGTCATGACCTAAAATCTAGCTAGTCATGATGGTTTCTAACCCAAACTGCTAGGTAAACTACTTAACAACTATCCAATTTAATGAGATTTATTGAGACAAATAAATAATAAAATAACTGATCCTTTATACATTTACCAAAAATTGGTAGTACAAATCATGAGCTTCTAAGATTTAGAAATTACTAAGCTAGTATGAAATAAAATATATCATTTGTTTGAAATTTACATGAACAGATTAATAATTCTAAAGCTACCAAGAATAAGAGGCAGCTATGACCGGAATGCAAGAATGTCTTTAATGTCAGCTCCTTCCATACATAGCAACATCAGCATAAAATATCTGCATGCAAGGTGCAGAAGTGTGGTATGAGTACAACCAACCCAATGTACAGAATAAGTAACAAACCTAACCTTAGATTGAAAGTAGTGACGAGTTGGAACAAAGGTCAGAGTCCAAAACCAATAGCCAACAATAGTTCATAAAAACATAATAAAAGTGATAAAAGAAGTAACTTGGAGATATAATGTCCATCTCATTCACAGTACTGGAAAAACATGCATGCTTTTCATGTATATCGGTGAAACCCCAAATCTTTTACCGAAATTACTAAAATATGAGTAAGTTTGTCAAACTGTTATTTTTTCCCAAAACATTCAACTGATAAATGTTTCATTTTCAAATGGCACGAGGAAAGTACATCTCTATGCCTACATGTCAATGTGTGTGTGAAGTCATGAATGACGTACCGTACATCATGAGGAAAATACATCTCTATGCATGTATGTCAAGTGTGCATGTCGAATGCAATGAACCTCAATGATAAAACCATATGCATACTCTCAAAATATCAGTTCACTTATTCCTCCCACCCAGTCAGTACTCCCAATCACTCAGTCATCACAAACACTCAGTCCTCACAGTCATTCAATCCTTCCAATTACTGGCACTCGTTGTCGACACTAGTGCTTTCCACTTGCACTTAGTAGGTAGCTGTGCTCACTGCGGGTGTGCAGACTCCTGACGGGAAGATCCAGCCCAAGCACTATAATAAGCCAATCATGGCATGAATCAATAATACCTTTTGTTGTGTGCAGCCTGATCCCATCATAAATGAATAATACATGCTATAACGTGCAGCCCGATCCCATCAAACCTCACCATCAGGACCTCAACCTCACTCAATCATCAATATCTCCAGTCTTCCAGTCTCACAATGTCATGAAAATCAGCCCAAAAATGATGATATCATATATCAATATATGGTAAAAGAGACTGAGATATGATATGCAAATGAATGCATATGATTGAGTATGTAATTCTAATGCAAGCAAATATCTCAACAGCATAAATGACCTCAGTGGGTCCCAACAGAATAAGCATAGAGCCTAAACATGGTTTCTAACATGGATCACGGCTGAATTACTCTAGCACGTAGAGATTTCATAGATACAAATAAGATTAGGTAGCTACACATTACCAAATAAATAATTGAGTCATAATTCATATGGTGCATGCCCACACGTCCGTCACCTAGCATGTGCGTCACCTTAACACAAAACACATATCACGTATATTCAGGGGTTTAAACCCTCAACATCAATTTTAGAAGTGTTACTTACCTCGAACAAGCCAAATCCAATATCTAGCACGCCACACAATACTCTAGAAATGCCATCCCGCATGCATCAACCTCCTAACATCTCAAAACTAGGAAAAACCAACTCAAACACATCAAATAATGCCTAAGGTGTAATGAGCCGGCCGATCAATTTTGGAATTTACGCCCCGATCCCGTATTAACTGCTTTCCCCAAGTTTATTTATACTATTTTGATTTGCCAGGATGTTTGGTTTTGAGTTTCGGAGAATTTTGGGACACTTAGTTCCTAAATGAGAGATTAAGTGTTGGAAAGTTGATGGTGGTTAGAACACTGTGAAGATGGCCTTGGAATGGAAATCTGATGGTTCTGTTAGCTCCGTTAGGTGATTTTGGGTTTAAGGGTGTGATCGGATTATGTTTTTGTGATCCGTAGCTAATTTAGGCTTGAAATATCGAAAGGTCGAATTTTAAAGTTTTCGGTTCGATAGTGACATTTTGATTTGAGGGTCGAAATGGAATTCCAAAGTTGTAGTAGTTCCGTTATGTCATTTGGGACGTGTGTGCAAAATTTTGAGGTCATTCGAACGAGATTTGATAGACTTTTGATCGAAAGCATATTTTGAGAAATTTTGAGTTCTTAGGCTTGAATCCATGGTTAATTTGATATTTCGATGTTGTTTTAGGTGTTTTAAGGATTGGTACAAGCCCGGAGAGTGGTATTAGATTGATGCCTTTGGTTGAGGTCCTGGGGGCCTCGGGATGATTTCGGATGGTTGATGAGAAATTTAGAAGATGTTGCAGTTGCTGTATTTTTGGTGCTTTTGGTATTTTCACATCTGCGGTAGGCGGACCGCAGATGCGGCACCGCAGAAGCGGCTAAGGGGGCTGCAGAAGCGGAAACTGGAATTTCCTCATGAACCGCAGATGCAGTGATTTGTTCGCAGAAGTACAACCGCTACTGCGGTTAGAGTTCTGCAGATTCAAAATATGGCATTTAAATGAAAGCCGCAGATGCGATGTAGTTCCGCAGATGCAGGACTGCAGATGCGGTCCAGGGCTGCAAATACGGGAATCACTGGGCAGAACATATAAATAGTTGCCTTTTGCGAAATTGAGTCATTCTTTCACCATTTTCATCCGGGTTTGAAGATTTTAAGAGAGATTTTTGAGAAAACAAAGGTAATCGCTTGGAGGTAACGTCCTTGACTTCATAACTCATTTTTATGTGATTAAAGACCTAATTAGTGATGAGAAATTTGGGAAAGATGGGTAATTAGGGTTTGAGTTTAAGAGGCCTTTAAATGAGGATTTGAGGGATCATTTAGACTCCAATTTCAGTGTTCTTATTATGTTTAGACTCGTGAGAGTACGAGGTTTCTGAAAATGTAAATTTTACCAGATTCCCAGATGTGGGCCTGAGGGGTATTTTGGTCATTTTACCTAATTTCGCGTATTAGCTTAGAATTTAATTATAGAATCAGTTACTTGAGGTGTTATTTAAAATATGCAATTGAATTGAATAGATTTGGGTCATTTGGAGTCGGATACTCATGGCAAAGGCGTTGTTTCGGGTTGACTTGCACTTGTTCGAGGTAAGTGGCTTGTCTAACCTTGTGTGGGGGACCTTTCCCCTTAGGATTGATATTGTGGTAATTGAAATGCCTCGTATGTGAGGTGACGAGCGCGTACTTGTGCTAATTGTTGCAATCCGGTTTTTCATTAAAAATATTATTGAATTGGCTCTTTCTTTTCTTGCTTACACTATTTGGAAATTAAACATGCTATTAGCCTAGAGAAGCATATGTACTTGACTAAATTGCTCTACTTGCCTTAACTGCCTTATTTGTAATTACATGAACCATGCAAGGTTAGGATTACCTGCTTCACTTTGATATGCAATTGATTGGATTGAATTCTAGTTGTTGCTGCGTATTTACTCTGGGACTACGGGACGGTATATAGGGAGCTCCCCCTATATGTTTATTTTGGGACTACGGAATTGCATTTCGGGAGATCCCCCTACACTTTTACATTGGAACTACGGGATTGCAACCGATAGATTCCCGCATATTTTACGAGTTGGACCGCAAGACTGCATCCGGGAGCTCCACTGGATATGATATTTATATTTGGGGACTACAGGACGGTATCTTGGGAGATCCCCGGTTGTTATCTTGTAGCTGAACTGTATTCTCTTACTGTGTTTTACTTGCCTCTGTGATAGTTCTTGATGTCCTTCTTATCTTGTGTTACTTATTTACACTATTTATTTCACACTGTTAAACCTTATATCTTATTTAACCTCAGTAAGGCCCTGACCTTCCTCGTCACTACCCAACCGAGGTTAGGCTTGGTACTTACTGAGTACCGCTATGGTGTACTCATGCCCTTTCTACGCATGTTTTTTATGTGCAGATCCAAGTACCTCTACTCAGGCTTACCATTCTTGAGGAGAAGCGATTCTATGGGACTTCGCAGACTAGGAAGTCTCTTTCTATTCCTGCATCTAGTATTTAGCCTTTCTGTACTTTATATTCTTGTTAGACATTCCGGAGATTGGAGCTATGTAGTGTTTTCTCAGCTTGTGGATCAGTGAGTTTTCGGGTGTTTGGATAGTGTATCAGATTTTGAGAAGTTGTGTGTATATGCCGAGCGGCATTTAAATATTATTTCTTACAGTTATTTAGGCTTTTGATTATTTATTCCGCAAGATTAGTTTATTTTCCGTATTTGTTGGTCTTACCTAGTCGTAGAGACTAGGTGCCGTCACGATAGTTCACGGAGGGTGAACTTGGGTCGTCGCATAAGGAAATAAACCCAATCGATAAAGGTCAAATCTTTAATCAAAAGCTCAAAGTCAAACAAACGGTCAAACCCAGAAACGCACCTCAAAACCCGACAAACCGATGTTCAAAACTTGAAAACTCACTCTATGAAACTCTAGACAAAATCCCCAATTTTTCTCTACAAATTTCACAATTCAATTATAAAAAATGAAGGTATATTCACGAAATATAACCAAAACCAAGTAGAGAACACTTACTCCAATCCATGTTGTAAAAATCGTCTCAAAAATCACTTCAATCCGAGCTCCATAGCTCCAAATATGTAAAAATGGTCGAAACCTCCAAAATAGAGTATTTATAATCACTGGACAGAAATACCCTACGCCATCGCGGGGCATCCTTCGCGATCGCGAAGAAAAAACTTAACAACCTCCAAAATACCCTATGGTTCACAAAACATCACATGGGAACCCGATGAACACATACACCTGCACTACGTGATTGCAACAAGATCAATGCAAATGCGGAGAAGAATTTTCTGCCCCCATCTTCTCACTCATCACAACGCGAACGTGAGCTGACTCATACGAACGCGAACAATATCTAGCTCCAAGCTACGCAATCACGGTGCTCCAATTGCAACTTCAATTAAGAAAGTGGTCGGATCCAAGTTTACCTCTACATGATCGCATCACATACTTCGCGATCACGAAGACTAATCAAGGCACCAAAATCCAGAACACGCCAGCAATGAAACATGAATGGAAAATGCTCCTATTCCACTCCGAAACTTACCCGAGCCCCCTGGGACCCCGTCCAAACATGCCGACAAGTTCCACAACATAACACAGACGTACTAGAGTCCTAAAATCATGCATAACAATATGGAAACGATGAATTGCACCTCAAATCAAACTTAATGAACTTTGAATCTTTCAACTTCCAAAACGTTTGTCGAAACATATCAAATCGACCCGGAAGGAACTCAAATTTTGCACACAAGTCATCACATCACAGAGATAATCCAATTTCCGTAACCACAATACGAATCTGATATCCTCAATGTCAACTCTCGATCAAACTTATGAACTTCACAAACCGTCAAATTTTCAACTTTTGCCAATTAGTGCTAGAACTTTCTTGGAATATCCAAATGCAAATCTTGGCATATACTCATGTCCAAAATAACCATCCAAACCTAACGGAATCATCATAGCTCCAATCTGAGGTCAAATACTAAAAATTCAAACTCGATCAACTCTTCCAACTTAAAGCTTCAAACATGAAATTCATTCTTCCAAATCAAACTCCGAATCACCTGAAAACCAAAACCGACGATACACACAAGTCATAATACATCATATGAAGCTAATCGATATTCCAAATAGCTTAACAGAATGCTAGTACTCAAAATGACCGATCATGTCATTATACACAGATTGGCATGTTAAAAAACATAACTAATCATGTATAATACATGACTCACACAAGAAACCACAATCGTTCCAACACAAAGATAACAACAAATAACCAAACACAATCAAAATGTGTATGAATGATTGAAGGAAGAACATTGACCATTCAAATCAACAAGTTGTTCCAACATGGAATGTATAATGAAAATCACAAATGAGGCACCACCTCGTATTCACACTACGCAATTTCAGTCACAATATTTCCTTTTATCACCGCCCGAGCCTTACATGTAGTTTTGAAAATCATTTTTTTTTTGGGAAATAACTACACGCATTTTAGCCCACCCTATCTCACCGCGTGGCTTCAAGTAGTTAGCCTACTAGCAACACACGCATCAAACCCACTTTATCTCGCCACATGCGTATCAACCCCTAGACTTATACCACCATATGCATATCAATATCACAACGCAATCATAACTTGCACCACAAGTGCCCATCTACCACAACTTGCTACAAAGTCAATAACATCAATATTTCCATAAGAAATAGCCCATGGATCAACCACAATGTGTACAATAATATCAACAATAACAAAATGAATGAGAATTCTCAACAAGAAAAGGTATATCAACAATTAACAACTTTGCCTCAATGTGATAACGGCTATTACAAATTCAACAACAATAACTCAACAAGATGATATTCCATGAAATAACAACTTCAATTAAAATTGATTCAAAAATTAAGAGGTAACAAGACTATAAGGAAGGAAATAACTTCAACTAAAGCATATGAGAGCAAAATAAAAGTAAGAGGTAGAACAAGTGCTAACAACGAAAAATAGAGCTTGTAAGAGTAGATTAACAATGAGAGATATAACATGTTGTGGCAATTCAATTAAAGGCATGAAAAGAGTCTAGATAATTTAAACCGCTCAAAAACCACATATAGCCTATGTACCCACTTTTCACCTTGCGTAAACAGCTTTCACATAAAACAAATAGCACAATCAATCCAAATCCTAGGCAACATACATACCTCAACTAGGCCAACTCAACCCTCCGAAATAGCTTTTCCCCTAAACTTAACCTCCACACGGCTCAAACCTAACAAAAATGACATAATAACATCAAACAATGCAAGAGAAACAAATTATAACAAATAACATTATGATATTTACATTTTCCCCAAAAAGACAACAAAAGTCAATGTCAGGCTCGCCTTGGATTCTGAATCCAAGCTTATTCGAGCGAAGATCGAATCAATACAACCTTACACGAATGAAAACCGACTCAATCGGAGTCTGATTGCTCAACCAATTGGCCAAAACATTACTCTTGGGTGTTAATAACCCAAGTGTCCAACCCACACTAGTTGGGTCTCATATCTCCGTAAATACTCCTCCAAAATTTGCGAAATTTGAGTATGTTGTTCTCCTAATATAGGAGAACAAAATCCCAAAAGGAATCAGGAAATAAGCGCCTCTAACCTATTTTTAATTTTTAAAATTTAGGATACAATCCTAAGTTTTGATTTGAAGAATTAAATGAGTTTTCAATTAAAATCATGGAATAAAGCTTAAACCAAGAGAATGAATCAAAGGAAAATACTTAGGTTATGGTCTAGACCTTACCCCATGGAAGAAAATGAAGAATATCCTTGAGCTCTCCCAATCACAAACTTTCAAAATGAGAAAACTCTAACAACATTAATAGCCAAAAAATGCCCAGTTGTTCTGCCTCGTTTCTTATTCCAAATGATCCCAAAACTCATTTTTTATGCCTCCAATGTATTTCTCGTGAAATTCCAGTCAAGTTAGACTTTTTAATAACTATATTTGACCTTATAATAAAGGAGATATGTTGGTTTCAATATTTGAAAATAGTGCAGATTTTTGAATACGAATTTAGTAGCAATTTCATAATTAATCTGAAAAATCAGGCAACCCAATTCTAACTAAAATGATAATAAATTTCTTATAAGATGTCAAAACCTGATGATTTCAATTGATATTTTCCAAAATTACGATACAGATATAATGGTTTAGTCGAAACACGAATCAAATATTGTTTGTTCAATATGGAAACTTTTATGCTTAAATCGATGTTGAAACAGAAAATAATGACCATGCAACCCCAAACGTATCCAAAATTCATCATAATTTAACCAAACTTTGTGGACATGTTCAAAATCATCTTACAAACTTATTAGAATAATTAAAACCCAATTCTGAGTCCGTTTACTCAAAACTCAAACCTTAGTAAACTCTTCCAACTTAAAGCTTCTAAAACGAGAATATTTCTTTTAAATCAATTCTAAACCGCTTGAAATCGAAACTAACCATACAGTCAAGTCATAATACATAATATGAAGCTACTCAAAGGCTCAAACCACCAAATAGAATGCTAAAGCTCAAAATGATCGGTCGGATAGTTACACTCTCTCTCTTTATCTCTAATTGCAATTAATGTTCTACACTACTATTAAGTTTCACATATATTTTTGTTATACTTATATTGCTATTTGTTTATTTTAATTATTTATTATTAAAAATGACTCCTAACCCGGTAAAAATATGTATAAGATTGACCAAAGGTAACGCTAAGGACAAGGGGTGTCACGACCCATTTTCACAATAGGTCATAAGGGCGCCTGACACCATTGTCAGGCAAGCCAACGCGGAAACATTACTAAATTCTTTTGTTGCTTTTAATCATAAATGAGTGAATTAGGTACTTAATTAGGAAGTAAGCCAGAAGAGCAAAATACCGTAAATAGCATAAATATATAACCCAAAAATAAATGTCTACGAAAGTGTGTACCAGAACTTGGTGTCACAAGTATGGAAATCTAGTAGAGTATATAAAAGAAATCTCTATCCTACTGTCTGAAATATGGAAAGATAGAAAAAGTAAAGGAAGACTCCATCCGGCTGCTGAGCGGCATAGGAAGGAAGTAGCTCACCGTGAAAGTCTCTGTCACAAGCTCAAGGGTGCGCACCGGACTGGTAACCAAATGTATCTGCCTCAGATCCTGTACAATTAATTACAGAAGCGTAGTATGAGTAGATAAATAATATGTAACCAATGAGTATCCCGTCTAATCTCAAAGAAGTAGAGACGGGAGGTCGACTTGATACTCACTAGGGTCGAACAATATATCAAAGTATTATACTAACCATGAAGAATTACTAATAAGCAACAGTTTATAACAAGGCATATAAGTCCTACTCTCCACTATATTTCTAATTAACCATTTACTTTCGTTATATTTCTCAATTTATATCGGGCCATGAAAGGCAATATTAACATTTAAAACTCTCAGGCGAGCAATATAAGAATGCGTAAATATGCCGAGGCGACGGACCGAACCAACAAAAATACACTGTGCACTTGCCGAGGGTCGACGGTGCGCCTATAGATGCATCTATTCATACCGAGGCAATCAGCCCGATCTATACACACGAAGGCACATCAATAGTCAATAATACCATGCAAGATTTCAACAAGTATGCAAGTTCATTCTTATTCCCTTTTAAGTCTCTAGCATATCCTAGGTGATCGTATTAACAAAATAATATAGAGATTTCTATAAATAAAGCATGGTGTGGGCCCTAAGCTACCCGGACGATTAGTATAGAAGTAGTTACGCACGGACTCTCATCACCTAGCGCGTGCGTAACCCCCGCATTTAGCCACAATTACTCATTTATTCCTATGGGGACAATTTCCTCTTACAAGGTTAGAAAGGAGACTCACCTTGCTCCAAATCGTACTTCCAATATCAAGAACAAGCCCAAGTCCTCAATTTGGAGCCGAACGATCACAAACTAGTTAAATGAAGTAAGAACTAGTCAATATGGGCATACAAGATCGAATTCTAACTATTTAAGTGGTTTTCCCAACCTTTTTCACAAGTTTCCTAAATTCCGACCTCTTGCTCACGTGCCTGGATTCCGAGATTTTTCAAAGAAAGTTGTTCTCTATAACCTAAGGATCAATAATATATGAATTCTAGTTCATTTCATAACAAATTTCGTGGTTAAATCTTGATTTTACTTAAACCCTAAGTCTAGATCTAACCCTTTTAATTTCACCTAATTTTTAGTGTTTATTCAACTTAATATAAATGTATTTAAACTAATAATAAGTGGAATCTACTTACCTTGAGGTGCTATGTTGAAAACCTCTCTTTGGAATCCCCCAAATCGCCTAAGTGTGGAGTAGAAATGAAATAAATGGCCTTTGAGTTCGAATTAAATAAACTCACTGCTCAGGGATTTCCGCTTCTGCGGTCCCGCACCTGCGAAAGGAGGACCGCTTCTATAGAACTGTGTGAAAATGGCTTGACCGCTTCTGTGGTCTGAGGTCCGCTTCTGTGGAGCCGCTTCTGCGGCAGAGGTCCACTTCTGCGGCTTTCGAGCCGCTCCTGCGATTTCTCCTGGCCTGGACAAAGGCTGCTTCTGTGATGGATTGACCGCATCTGCAGTCCTAGAACCGCAGATGCGGTTATGATAGAAGCAGCAGGTCTTCAGCCATTCTTCAAATTTCCTGCTTCACTCGAATCTCGCTCGTTTGACCATCGGGGCTCCCGAACCCCGCCCGAACATACCGACAAGTCTGAAATCATGAGGCGTACCTACTCGAACACTCGGAACACCCAAAGAAATGCTAAATCTTGGAATCACCCCCTAAAACCAAAGAATCAAACTATTGAACTTCAAGTTCTTAATTTTCTTCTAACGGGCCAAAATGCCCTTAACCTACTCGGATTGACACCAACTTTTACGGGCAAGTCTTAACTGATATTTCGGGCCTGTACCAAGCTTCGAAACCAAAATTCGAGCTTGGTACCTAGGAAATCAATGATTTCTTGGTTTCTTTAATTCTTTAAAACTGCAATTTAACAATTTCCAATAAAAATTCATTACTCAGGCTAGGGACCTCAGAATTCGATTCTGGGCATATGCCCAGGTCCCATATTTTCCCACAGACCCTCTAGGGTCGTTAAATCACGAATCCTGGTTTGTTTTCCCAAAAATTTGACCGAAGTCAAACTTGATCTTTTAAGAGGATATTAAAGAAATAATTGGACATATTATTACTCAAAACTCTTCCCACTCCCGAACCAACCGTCCCCGCAAGTTATAAATTAGCTAAAGCAAGCGCAGGAAGTCTTATTTATGGGAACATGGTTCTTAAAGGCAAAATGACCAGTCGGGTCGTTACATTCTCCACCTCTTAAACAAACTTTCATCCTCGAACGGACATAGAAAAGTAATTGGATTGCTGAATAAGTGGGGATATCTGCTCCGTATGTCCTCCTCGGACTCCCAGGTCGCCTCTTCGACCGAGTAGCCCCTCTACTGGACTTTCACCGCAGAAATCCTCTTGGACCTCAACTGCCGATCTTGCCTATTAACAATGGCAACTTGCTCCTTCTCATAGCCCAAACTCTCATCTAAATGAATAGTACTAATGTCCAACACGTGGGATAGGTCGGGATGATACTTTCGAAGCATCGAAACATGAAAAATTAGGTGAACTCTCGATAAACTAGGGGGTAAAGCAAGCTCATAGGCAACCTTCCCAACTCATCTCAACATCTTGAAGGGGCCAATAAACCTTGGGCTCAACTTGCCCTTCTTCCCGAACCTGATAACGCCCTTCATGGGCAAGACTTTCAAGAGAACCTTCTCGCCAACCATAAATGATACATGACGCGCCTTCTGATCCGCGTAGCTCTTCTGTCTGGACTGAGTTGTGCGAAGTCTCTCCTAAATCAACTTTACCTTATCCAATGCATCATGTACCAAATATGTGACAAGTAACTTAGCCTCATCGGGCTCAAACCACCCGATAGAAGAATGACAACGTTGGCCAAATAAAGTCTTGTACGGGGCCATCTCTATGTTGGACTTATAGTTGCTGTTGTACGCAAACTCCACTAAAGGCAAGAACTAATCCCACTGCCCTCCAAAGTCAATCACACATGCTCTTAGCATATCTTCTAAAATCTAAACTGTCCGCTCCGACTGCCCGTCGGTCTTAGGATGAAATGTTGCGCTAAGATCCAAATGGGTCCCCAACTCACTCTAAACGGCTCTCCAGAATTGGTAAGTGAACTGAGGGCCTAAGTCTGATATGATGGAAACCGGCACACCATGTAATTGGGCTATCTCCCGAATATAAATATGAGCATATCTCTCCGCTGTATAGGTAGTCGCCACTAGAATAAAATGGGCTGACTTGGTCAACCTATCCACAATGACCCATACTGAATCAACCTTTCGCAAAGTACGCGGCAACCCAACTACGATATCCATGGTGATACGCTCCCACTTCCATTCCGGAATAGGCATCCGCTGAAGTAGGCCACTCGGCCTTTGATGTTTATACTTGACCTGCTGACAATTCAAATACTTGGTCACATACTTCACTATGTCTTTCTTCATCCCCCGCCACTAGAAATGCTGCCTCAAGTCACGATACATCTTCGTAACTCCCAGGTGGATAGAATACAGCAAACTATGCACCTCCTCTAGGATCCTCCTCCTTAGACCATCAACACTCGGAACACACAGATAACCTTGGAGTCGCAAATCACCATCCTCGCCAATAGAAACCTCCTGGGCAACTCCCAAAAGTACCATCTCTCTAAGAACTGCCAAGTGTGGATCATCGAACTGCCGGGCCTTGATTTGCCCGAATAGCAAAGACTGAGCAACTACACATGCTAAAAATTGGTTGGGCTCTAAAATGTCCAACCTCACAAGCCTGTTAGCTAAGGACTGGATGTCCAAAGCTAGGTGCCTCTCCTCTGCTAGACTGAATGCCAAGATACCCATACTCTCCGCCTTTCTGCTCAAGGCATCCACGACCACATTCGCCTTGCTTGGATGATAAAGAATGGTAATGTCATAATATTTTAATAGCTCAAGCCATCTACACTGCCTCAAATTGAGATCCCTCTACTTGAAAAAATGCTGTAAGATGCGGTGATGGATATAAACCTCACAAGGCACCCCATATAAACAGTGCCTCCATATCTTAAGAGCATGAACAATCGCTGCCAACTCCAGATTATGCATACGGTAATTATTCTAATGAATCTTTAGCTGACGCAAAGCATATGCAATAACTCACCCCTCCTGAATCAACACACATCCTAAACCAACACGTGAAGTGTCGCAATATACCGTGTACATCCCTGCACCGAAAGGCAATACAAGAACTGGTGCCATAGTCAAAGCTGTCTTGAGCTTCTGAAAACTCTCCTCACAATCATCGGACCAATGGAATGGAGCACCCTTCTGGGTCAACCTAGTCAAGGGGGATGCAATAGATGAAAAGCCCTGCACAAATGCCGGTAATAGCTTGCTAACCCCAGGAAACTCCTGATCTCGATCACTAAAGTAGGACGTGGCCAACTCTGAACTACCTCAATCTTCTTTGGATCCACCTTAATATCTACTCCTGACACAACATTCCCCAAGAACGTCACTGACTCTAGCCAAAACTCACACTTGGAGAACATAGCATATAGCTTCTACTCTCGCATGGTCTGAAGCACTACACTCAAATGCTGCTCGTGCTCCCCCAGGCTACGTGAGTATGTCAAGATGTCATCAATGAAGACAATAATAAAGGAATCAATATAAGGCCCGAATACCCGGTTCATTAAATCTATAAATGCTGTTGGGGCACTAGTCAAGCCGAAGGATATTACTAGAAACTCATAGTGGCCATATCTAGTCCTGAATGCAGTCTTCAGAACATCTGAGTCCCGAATCTTCAGCTGATGATACCCTAATCTCAGGTCAATCTTAGAGAACACCCTAGCTCCCTACAGATAGTCAGGCAAACCATCAATACGAGGCAAAACTTGTTCTTGATGGTGACATTGTTCAACTGGCGGTAATCAATGCACATCCGCATAGTCCCATCCTTCTTCTTCATAAATAGCACTGTTGCGCACCAAGGCGATACACTGGGCCTGACAAACCCCTTTGCTAACAACTCCTCTAGCTGCTCCTTTAACTCCTTTAAATCCTTAGGAGCCTAACGGTACGGTGGAATAGATATAGGCTGAGTGCCTAGGGCCAAATCAATACAGAAATCAATATCACGATCCGGAGGCATGCCGGGAAGATCAGAAGGAAAAACATCGGCGAACTCTTGGACTACTGGCACTAAATCAATCGTCAGAGACTCTGTAGTGGTGTCTCAAACATAAGCTAAATAAGCTAAACACCCTTTCCCGACCATGGGTTGAGCCTTCAGGAAGGAAATGACCCTGCTAGGCGTATCAGCTGTGGAACCCTTCCATTCCAATCTCGGTGATCCTGGCATCACTAGTGAAACAGTCTTGGCATGGCAATCAAGGACGGCGTGATATGGAGACAACTAATCCATGCCCAGGATGACCTGAAAATCGATCATATCTAGTAATAGAAGATCTTCTCTAGTCTCGAAGCTGCAAAAAGTGACCACACAGGACCAGTAGATCCGATCCACAACCATAAAATCACCCACAAGAGTAGACACATGAACAGGAGTGCCCAAAGGCTCAGGAGAAATAAATAGGAAATGAGCAAATAGAGATGATACATATGAATAAGTGGACCCCGGATCAAATAATATTGAAGCATCCCTGCCACTGACGGAAATAATACCTGTGATTACGGCAGCTGAGGCCAATGCATCTGGCCTGGCTGGAAGAGCATAGAATCTAGCTGGAGCACCGGATGTTTTACCTCCACCTGACTGAGTAGTACTGGCCGATCTCTCCCTGCCTGACCTTCACCTCTAGGATGGCCTTTACCCTCCTGCCCTCCACCTCTAGGTGTCTGGGCAGCTGGTGCTGAAATCATGGGTTGCTGACCCTGCTGCACTGCCTTGCTCCAAAGTCTGGGGCAGTATCTCCTCATGTGATCGATATCTCCGTAATCAAAACAACTACGCGGGGCGGCGACCAGCTGCCTTGATGGCTGACCCTGATAACCCGTAGACCCAGTGGAAGAAGCCTGGATAGTTGGTGGACGACATGAACTCTCCGGATGGCACTGAAATAAAAATCAGAAGGACCCTGGGGACCTGAATACCCACTGGAGGAACCCTGAATAGCTAGTGGGCGATAGGAATTCTCTGGCATAACACTGAAATAGGGGCACACTACAGCTCCCCAGGCAGGAGGTGGTGCTAAAACTGGTGGCCTACTAGGCTAGCCCCTCCGAAACTGACCTCTGACCCTAGCTGGGCCACCTCCGAACTCACCGGAGAACCTAGCTCTCTTATCCTGATATATCTGCTCTCTACCCCTCTAGTGATATCCCTCAATCCGGTGAGCAATCTTAACCACTAGCTGATACTCTGTGCCCATCTCCACCTCTCGAGCCATACCAAATCGAACACCGGGCTGCAATCCAGCAACAAACCTCCGCACTCTTACTGCATCTGTAGGAAGTATCATAAGTGCATGGCGAGACAACTCGAAAAACCTTGCCTCATAGTCAGTCACAGATATCTGACCCTGCTCGAGATGCTCAAACTGGTATCACAGCTCGTCCCTCTCAGAGGGAGGGATGTACCTATCTAAGAACAACTGTACAAATTGACCCTAAGTGATAGGTAGAAAACCCGCTGGCCTGCCAAGAACATAGGACTCCCACCATCTACGGGTCCTGCCCTCGAGCTGAAAAGTAGTGAAGTCTCCATGCGACACCAATATCCTCATGTTGTGCAGTCTATCCCTGCACCTGTCAATAAAGTCCTGGGCATCCTCATGACGCTCACCCCCGAAGACCGGAGGATGAAGCTTGGTCCATCTGTCCAATAACTTCTATGGATCACCATCTACAGCTGGCCTGGGCTGGGGTGCCACTACAGTAACTGGCTGAGCCCCATCTGTGGGTAGTTCACCCGGAGTCTGATATACTGCAGTTGCATGACCTGGAGCCTTAGCAGTAGGGGTTTGAGCTCCCCTACTGCATGTGAAGTAGCTGGGTCTGATGGAAATAAACCACCCTGAGTCATAGTGTCCATGAACCATAGCATGCGGCCCATGACATCCTAAAATCCCTGTGCTGTCATGAAATCCGCTGGGGTAAGCTCAACAGCGGGCACCTCGCCCTGCTCCTCTATGATAGGATCCCCTGCAGGATCCGCTGGTGGTGCTTCTGTAACAACTCTAGGATGCCCTCGTCCCCTACCATAGGCTGGTGCCCTCCGCCGGCCTCTACATCGACCTCTAGCAATGGGGGGAGAAGCTCATCCCGGGTCCGGAACGTAAGCGGTGCGAGTTCTCACCATCATTGAGAGAATAGAAGAGGGAAATTTAGTACACTAACCACTTCATGATAGGAAATGAATAAAGAGAAGTCTTTCCTAATACCCTATAGCCTTTCGAAGATAAATACAGATGTCTCTGTACCGATCAACAAGACTCTATCAGGTTTTCCCAAAACTCGTGAGACCTACGTGAACCTAGTGCTCTGATACCGTATTGTCACCACCTATTTCCACGATAGGGCATGAGGGAACCTGACACCATTGTCAGGAAAGCCAACGCGAAAACATTACTAAATTCTTTTGTTGCTTTTAATTAGAAATGAGTGAATTAGATACTTATTTTGCAAGTAAGCCAGAAGCGCGAAATACCATAAATAGCATAATTATACAACCCAAAATTAAATGTCTACCAAAGTGTGTACCAGAACCTGGTGTCACAAGTATGGGCGTCTAGTAGAGTATACAAAAGACATCTCTATCCTACTGTCTGAAATAGGGAAAGATAGAAAAAGTAAAGGAAGACTCCATCCGGCTGCTGAGCGGCATAGGAAGGAAGTAGCTCACCGTGGAAGTCTCTGCTACAAGCTCAAGGGCGCGCATCGGATTGGTAACCAGATGTATCTGTCTTAGATCCTGTACAATTAAGTACAAAAGTATAGTATGAGTAGATAAACAATATGTACCCAGAGAGTATCTCGTCTAATCTCGAAGAAGTAGAGACGAGAGGTAGACTTGATAATCACTAGGGTCAAACAATTTATCAAAGTATTATACTAACCATGAAGAATCACTAATAAGGGGTTGTACACTTACAACCCCTTAATCAAATTCCCCTCAAGGAAACTCCCTTAGCGGTATCGCTCCGTACCCAGTCCACTTAAGTATTCAAAACCCTCACCTTAGATATCCCTAGTTAGCACCTTAGCGTTGTGTAAATTTCACATTGAATTCCATATTACATGGAATCTACATTGTAATCGACTTTTTTATTGCACTTAATTCTGTTTCTTTAATTGTCTTTTGTTTAAATCATTGTTTCAAAATAATTTATGATAAGATCATTTTTATTTTTAATACGATTTAAAATGAAAGAAGTCATAACTAATTGAATATTTATGTCAAAAGTATCTTTTACGTTGTATACAGGTAGAACCAGGCTCATGGTACACCCCGGTCTCTGATAAGATAAGACAGGCTTGAGACGTGAAGATATGGGACCAAAATTGAGGCATGGGCCTCATTTAGTTAGAGTCCGGAGGCATGATGCCCGCCCTTTGGAATATCGAGGTCATAGTCCGGGATCGGTCCTAGCCCTGAACGACCTCGAAGAACACTATCGGGAAATCAGTACGACCAACAGAAGGTCGTAATATCTGCGATCGGCCAGATATCACGGCGTGGATATTGGCATGTATCGATGAAGAATCGATAATCAGTTAAACGGAAGGATTTTACCTTTTGTGGAATTGTACCTAGAGTAGGATTCCCCTACTATATAATGGGGAATCTGATAATTCATAAGGCATATGGAAACACGTATTCCAAAGCAATATATTATTATATTCTCTATTAGTAGCTCTTTTTCTTGTTCATAGGTACTAGCCATTGCGAGCCCAGATCGAGTGTGAATATTTCACTAAGGCTAAAATAATCCTCCCGTGTGGTTTGGATGATTTTCATCTTTGTTTGCTCAATCTAACTCAATTTATCGCTTTGTATCAAATTAATATGTATATCCTTAAAACCAGTTACCAATATAATTGTTATCCGATTTTGAGGTTAAACACCTTGGCGCCCACCATAGGGCTAAGGATAATAGTAGCTATTTTATACAAACTTCTATAACGCACCATATTTTACACTTGTTGTTCAAGTGTCTTTAATTTCAAGCCAAAGTCTAAAATGGCAAACTTCCAGTCATCCCCACTAAACAGGGATGTTGTATTCGGTCACCACGGCAATAAAAATAATATAGCACGCAGTAATTGGTTCCCCCTATCGATCTTAGCAGAGTTCCAGCTGCGGACCAAATCGACGCTAGCTTTATGGCCATCAATGCCAATTTTCCTACCGATTCCGAGAATAGTGTCCATGGGGGAGTCCAATCGATTGCCCAATATGCATGAGATGAAGCAGGTGTTTGGATCAACTTGCGGGTGTTCTTCAAAATGCTACAAGCTTAATATGTAGTGATAGCACAACTGCAGAACCAAAGCCATGCCCCGAGCAGGTTTGAGCCCGACCCATCTCGAGAAGTCACCCGCAGAAACAAAATGGTCACGGAGAGGCGTACGAAGAGCTGAAAAAACAAGTAGTATCAGGAGAAAATAAAATCAAAGCCAATGACAAAAAAGTGGAAACCTACTATTCTAGGGTTGAGCAGATCCTACGAGCACCACCAGTATTGAAGGGCCTGCATTCAAAGAAGTTCATTAAAAAAACTTTCCCTCCAAGCGTAGCTTTAAAGCCAATACCTAAAAAGTTCTGTATACCCGATATTCCTAAGTATGATGGAATAACCGACCCGAATGATCATGTGACCTCCTACACGTGCACCATCAAAGGGAACGACTTGGAGGATAATGAGATCGAGTTTGTCCTGCTGAAAAAGTTTGGGGAAACCTTGTCAATAGTAGCTATGATATGGTATCACAACCTACACCCTAATTCTATTGACTCTTTTTCCATGCTTGCAGACTCCTTCGTGATAGCACACGTCGGGGCCATCAAGGTCGAGACCAAGAAGTTGGACCTCTTCAAAGTGAAATGGAGAGATAATGAGATGCTCAGAGAAGTTGTTTCCTGGTTTCAAATGGAACGGATAGACTTGCCTTCAATCGCGGACGATTGGACCGTTCAGTCATTCACCTAGGGAATCAATATTTGAAGTCGTTGGCTTCACAGTAGTTGAAAAAAAATCTGATTGAATATCCGACGATAACTTGGGTAGGCGTACATAACTAGTACCAGTCAGAATTTTGAGTCGAAGATGATCAGCTTGGGGCCCCTTACGGGTCCTTTTATCCTATCAGGACTATTAACAAAGTCAATATAGACATTGATCCGAAATCAAGATCAAGGAGGGATTATTATCAACCATACAGAAGGGAGCGAATGTAGCCTCCCTAAGATTTTTCATATATTAACATGTAAATACTTAATTTAGGCCTAATATCACTATTTCAACTAATTTTGACTCTTTTAATTTATTTTATTACAGGAAAATAAAAATTACAAAAAAAATAGTTTCATTAATATTTTGTAGTCATTTTAATCTTGAAAAATACCAAAAATAGTTTTGTTTTAACGATCAGTCTTATTTTAATAATTATTTTACTTAAGTAGGACTAATTAATAAATAAGATCGTATTTTAGTCTCGTTCACAGAGAAAGAATAAAATTTGAGCTCAAACAATCCATGTTTAAGCTTAATTGTTGGACCTAGCTCATAATTCCCAAGCCCATAATTCCTAGGCCCATACCCCTTAACCTAAATATAACCCTAAATACCTAAACCTATAAAAAGGCTAACCACTACATAATATAGAAATGAGCCGCAATACATTAAGAGAAGCATCAGCTAAAATACAAAGAAAAGACCTAGGGACTTAAATTAGACCTAAGAGACTAACGCCTAAAACTAAGGGGAAAAGCTTGAAAATTTTGAAGTTGTCCGCCATTTTCCAACCAACAGAACCCCCCTCCCTCGAAGACTTCTTCTTCGTGACCCTCACCGAATAACACCCACCAACAGCCGCAACATCTGACACACAACACCGATGATTGAACCTTTTTGCCGTTTCCACCCAAACCCGCCGCAAAACAGACGCACACACACAGATAGAGTAAGGGAATGAGCTTATAGCTAGAATAGATAGACACGAATAGAAATCGAAAACACTCTATTTCGAGTTTTGGTTGATGTTTGCTTCAGATCTGGTCTTCATTTTCCTTCATCTTTTGTTCTCTTTCAAAAATCTAGTGAGCTGCTTTTTTCGTTGCCATTGCTGAACTGAGCTCATACCAGCGTAACCATTTCAGTTTTCTGATGAAGATTCGTGGTTCGTTGAGGTTCCGATCACGGTTCAAATTAGGTTCAAATTTCTGTTTGATTTTGAGGTCCATCTTCTCTTTCTCCTTTATGTTATTTTTTAGTTATTTGTGAAGATTTATTCTATACTTCTATGGATTTTATCATGCTTGATTTACTTAATTAGTTATTTGGGTTTAATTATTCGTACTTGTTGTGTTCCAAATAATTGATATTGAATTTTTCTTTGGTGACGTTGTTGGCTAGAAGTGTCACGACCCCAACCCCGATCGTGATGGCGCCCAACACAATGCTAGGCAAGCCCGACCATTCCGACACTCTCAATCCCTTTTATAGAATTTATAACCATTTAACAGGATTAAATGCCAATTAACATAAGTTTAACTCTGTAACAGTAGATAAAAACAGTGCGAAAACCAAGAAAATGCCAATACAAATCCCACCGATCTGGTGTCATGAGTCGTGAGCCTATAATACAAATCTGAGTAGCAGCCTATACATGATAGAGTCTAGAATGCGAAAAAATAAAGAGGATAAGGAAAGAAATTGGGTCCTGCGAATGCCATGCAGCTACCTCGATAACACCAGAAATAAGCTGAACTGCAGCAGAGAGCTTAAACTATGCCTCTAGGATACCTGTATCTGCAGACATGATGTAGGGAGTAAAGTGAGTACTCCGACTCAGTGAGTAATAGAAATAAATAACGACTGACAGTAAGAAAACTCGTAAAAATACTACGCAATTCTATATAAAAATCGTAAGTACATTAAACAACAGCTAAATAAGGAAAATCAGGTAACTGTCCCTTAAACCAGTGCACAACTCATTTACTACTGTGGCGTGCAGCCCGATCCAATAATAATGGTCGACTGCGTTCACTGGGGATTTGCAGACTCCGGAGGGGGCTCCTACAGCCCAAGTGCTATACTACTGCGGCATGCAGTCCGATCCATATAATATACTACTGCAGCATGCAGTCCGATCCATATAATATACTACTGCAGCGAGCAGTCCAATCTATATATATATACATATATACTGCTGCGGTGTGCAGCCCGATCCGATATATATCAAATACTCTCACTATGGGGGTCCTCAACCCCTCACAGTCAATATAGACTTGGCCTCTCGGGCACACTCAGCTAAGACAGGGTTTCCAACCCACAAATTATTCTCTTTAGGATCTACCAATTTCTAAAGCCGGTTCATATTATGTTTAACAGTTAAGAACATGACTTAGGGTATAATTTCGACAAGTAAAGTAAGGTCAACCAGTACAAATGCCCCTAAGGGTTCTACAGATTGGCACAAGGCCCAAAACATGGCAACTAGCCCAGAATATAATGATATAAATTAAGTCACAGCCAAAAGTACAGTAGAGTCATCAAACGGGATGGACAGAGTCCAGATCCCCAGCAGCAACGTACCCCACGCTCATCATACAGCGTGTGTCTCATCTCAAAATAGTACCACGTTGTGTAAATCTGGGGTTTCAAACCCTCAGAACATCATTTATAACCATTACTCACCTCAAGCTGGCCGAAATCCTAGCTTCCTTTGCCCTTGCCTCACAAATCAACCTCCCCGAGCGTCAAATCTGATCAAAACCAAGAGGAATACATTACAATAGGGTAAGGTAATACAACCCAATCGAAAGGACTCGAAAAATATCGAAAATCATGAAATTGGCAAAACCCGAGCCCCAGGTCCACTTCTCAAAAAATAAAAAAAATCACATCGCTACGAGTCTATACATATCAAATTTACCAAAATCTGAGCTTAAATGCTCCCTCAAACCCCAAATTTTCATTCAAAAATTCAAGCCCTAATTCTTCCTTTTAATAAAATTTCCATGAATTTAAGTGTTGAATCTTCAATAAAATGATGTTTCTAGGCCATAGACTCGCCTCCAATCGATTCCCAGTCAAAACCCTCTTTAATCCTTGTCAAAAGCTCTCAAGGTTACTCAACAATGGTGGAAATGGGACTTGGTTCGCGGATGAAATGTTTAATAAAACCCTTCTGTCAGCCCAGATTTTACCCTATGCGATCGCATCCAAGCCTATGAGATCGCATAGCACAACTTTACCAGGCCTCCAAAATGGCCTATGCGAACGCAACCCCCATAGTGCGATCGCACTGCTTCTCCAGTCACACCGATGCAATCGCATACCCCATTACGCAATCGCATTGATCAATCAGAACAGCCTCCCAAAACATTCTATGTGATCGCAATGGTCCTCCTGCGATTGCAATGATCAAAAATGTCTGCAACATACCAGCTGAAATCTGCAACTTTCAAAAGCCAAGATTGGTCCGATTGACCCTCCGAAATAATCCCAAGGGCCCCCGGGACCTCAACCAAAATTGCCAACCTATCTTAAAACATCATTCAAACTTGTTCCAATCATCAAAACACTACAAACAACACCAAAACCATCAAAGTACATTGGATTCAAGCCTAAGTTTCTTAAAAACTTTCGAAATATGCATTTGATCAAAAACCCGACCAAAACATCTCCGAATGATCTGAAATTTTGCGCATACATCCAAAATCACCTAACGAAACTACTGCAACTCTCGGAATTCCATTCCGGCACCCGGATCAAAATCTTACCTACCAACCGGAATTTGCCAAAATACTAACTTCACCAATCCAAGCCTAATTATACACCTGACCTCCAAAATCAATTCCTATCGCACTCCTAAGTCACAAATCATCCCCCATAGCTAACCGAATCACCGAAAATCACATCCGAGCCCTCTAACTCAATAGCCAATGTGCGGTTGACTTTTCCAAAGCAAGACTTCCTCAAAGAGACTAAGTGTCTCATTTCCATCCAAAATCAATCAAAATCAACTCATTCACCCAAGACTCGTATATAACACATAAGGAAGTAGAAAATGGGGGAAACGGGGTAGTAACTCACGTGACGACGAGCCGGGTCGTCACATCCTCCCCAACTAAAACAAACGCTTGTCCTCGAGTGGGTCAAGAAACATACCTGGAGCCATAAATAGGTGAGGATATCTACTCTGCATCTCCCGCTCGGTCTCCCAAGTAGCCTCCTCCACGGGCCGACCTCTCCACTGCACCTTTACTGAAGCTATATCCTTTGGCCTCAACTTTTGAACCTGACGACCCAAAATAGTGACTAGCTCCATATCATAGGTTAAATCATTATCCAACTGAACAGTGCTGAAGTCCTATACATGATATGGGTTCCCAACATACTTCCGGAGCATAGATACGTGAAACACCGGGTGCACGCCCGACAAGCTGGGTGGCAAGGCAAGTTCATAAGCCACCTCCCCAATCCTCCTAAGTACCTCAAAAGGCCCAATAAATCACGGACTCAGCTTCCCTTTCTTTCCAAACCGCATAACACCCTTCATGGGTGAAACCTTCAGCAAGACCTTCTCACCTACCACATAGGACACATCCCGAACCTTCTAGTCCGCATAACTATTCTAACGCGACTGTGCTGTACGAAGCCTTTCCTGAATTAGCTTCACCTTCTCTAAGGCATCCTGAACCATCTCTGTCCCTAATAACCTAGCCTTACCGGGCTTGAACCACCCAACAGGAGATCACCACTGCCTCCCATACAACGCCTCATACGGAGCCATCTTAATTCTCGACTGATAGCTGTTGTTGTAGGCAAACTCTGCAAGTGGCAAAAACTCATCCCAAGAACCCCCAAAATCAATAACACAGGCACGCAACATGTCCTCCAGTATCTGAATAGTACACTCGGACTGTCCGGCCGTCTTAGGGTGGAATGTTGTGCTCAACTCTACCTGCGTACCCAACTCTCACTGAAACGTCCTCCAGAACTGAGAAGTGAACTAAGTACCCCTATCTGAGATAATAGACACTAGAACCCATGCAATCGATAATCTCCCGGACAAAGATCCCTACCAGCCGCTCCGAAAAATAGGTAGTACATACCGGAATGAAGTGCATGGACTTGGTTAGCCTGTCCATAATCACCCAAATCGAATTGAACTTCTTCAAAGTCCGAGGGAGAACACTCACAAAATCCATAGTAATCCTCTCCCACATCCACTCTGGAATAATCATCCGCTGAAGTACACCACCCTGCCTCTGATGCTCGTCCTTTACCTGCTGACAGTTGAGACACCGAGCCACAAACCCTACTATATCCTTTTTCATCCTTCTCCACCAGTAGTGTTGTCTCAAATCCTGATACATCTTCGCGACACCTGGGTGGATGGAATACCGCGAGCTGTGGGCCTCCTCCAATATTATCTCCCGAAGCCCATCCATATTGGGCACGCAAATCCGGTCCTGCATCCTTAATATACCATCATCATCAATAGTCACATCCCTGGCATCATCATGCTGAATCATGTCCTTAAGGACAAGCAAATATGGATCATCATGCTGGCGCTCTCTGATGCGATCATATAAGGAAGACCAACAAACCACACAAGCTAACACCCGACTGGGCTCCGAAATATCTAATCTCACCAACCGGTTGGCCAAAGCCTGGACATCAGCTGCAAAGTGCCTCTCCCCAACTGGAATGTATGCCAAGCTCCCCATACTAACTGCCTTTCGGCTCAAAGCATAGGCCACCACATTGGCCTTTCCTGGGTGATACAGAATGGTGATCTCATAGTCCTTAAGCAACTCTAGCTATCTCCGCTGCCCCAAATTAAGGTCCTTCTGCTTGAACAGGTGCTAAAGACTATGATGATCAGTGAATACCTCACAAGATACACCATACAAGTAGCACCTCCAAATCTTCAAAGCATGAACTATAGCAGCCAACTCCAAATCATGTACAAGGCAGTTCTTCTCATGGGGCTTCTACTAAGTAGAAGCATAAGCAATAAATCTACCCTCCTGCATCAATACACATCTGATCCCAACTCTCGATACATCACAATATACGGTATAGGAACCTGCGGTTGAGGGCAAAACCAATACTGGAGCCGTGGTCAAAGCTGTCTTGAGCTTCTGAAAGCTCTCCTCACACTCATCCGACCACACAAATGGAGCGCCCTTTTGAGTTAACTTGGTCAAGGGCGATGCAATAGAGGCAAATCCCTGAATAAACCGGCGATAATACCCTGCCAACCTAAGGAAACTACGAATCTCTGTAGCTGAGGTCAGTCTAGGCCAACTCTACACCGCATGTATCTTCTTCGGGTCGACCTGAATACCCTCACTAGGCACCACGTGTCCTAAGAAAGCCACTGACCCAAGTCCAAACTCACACTTGGAGAACTTTGCATAAAGTTTCTCCTCCCTCAATCTCTGTAATTCCACTCACAAATGTTGTGCGTACTCCTCCTGACTACACGAGTACACCAATATATCATTAATAAAAACAATCACGAACGAATCCAGATATGGCCGAAATACATTGTTCATCAAATACACGAATGCGGCTGGGGCATTGGTCAGCCCAAAGGACATAACAAGAAACTCATAGTGCCCATATCTAGTCCTGAAAGCAGTCTTCATAATGTCTGAATCTCTGATCTTCAACTGGTGATAGCCTGAATAGAGATCAATCTTGGAGAATACCCTTGCTCCCTGGAGCTAGTCAAATAAATCATCAATGCAAGGCAGGGGATACTTTTTCTTCACTGTTACTTTGTTCAATTGCCTGTAGTCAATGGACATTCTCATTGTGCCATCTTTCTTATTCACAAATAGAACCAGTGCACCCCACGGTGACAGGCCGAATGAACCCCTTATCTAGGAGTTCCTGAAGCTGATCCTTCAATTCTTTCAACTCTGCTGGTGCCATACGATATAGAGGAATGGAAATGGGCTGAGTTCCCGGCACTAGGTCAATACCAAAATCAATGTCCCTGTCCGGTGGCATGCCCGGCAGGTCTGCAGGAAACACATCGGGAAACTCTCTCACAACTGGAAGCCAATCAATGTTAGGAGTCTCAGCTCCAATATCCCTAACAAAAGAAAAATATGATAGACAACCTTTTCCAACCATACGTTGGGCCTTTAGGAAAGAAATCACCCTACTAGGCACATAATCAGTCATACCACGCCACTCGATCCTCGAAATACCTAGTATAGCAAGAGTGACTATCTTTACATGATAATCCAGAATAGCATGACACGGAGATAATCAGTCCATGCCCAAAATAACATCAAAATCTACCATGATCAATAGCAATAGGTCAACTCGAGTCACCAAACCCCAATAGTCACCAAACACGACCGATATACACGGTCTACAATAATAGTATCACCCATCGGGGTAGATATATGCACAGGTAAGGCTAGACACCCTGGGGCTGCACCCAAATGATGGGCAAAATATGAATACACATAAGAATAGGTGGAACCGGGTCAAATAAGACTGAGGCATCCCTGTGGCAGACTGAAATAATACCTGTGATAACAACATCCGAAAAAATAGCATCCATCCTGCCCTGAAGAGCATAAAAGCTAGCCTGACCACCTCCCGATCGGCCTCCCCCTCTGGGTCGACCCCTGGCTGCCTGACCCTCACCCCTAGCTGGCGGGGCGGGTGTTAAAGAAATTGCGCCAGAAGATGAGGGTTGTCCCCTCTAATGAGATGAGCTAGCAGTACGACGAGGACACTCCCTCCATATATGCTCTAGTCACCACACTCGTAGCAACTCTCGGGTGCTGGGAACTGGGACTTAAGGGAACCCCTCGCGCTAGAGTGTCTAGCTGATGCACTCAGCCTGGAAGAACCCTGAACAGATGGAGCATGAGATGAACTCTATGCTGGAAGAGCACTGAGAGATGGTTGACTCTGCTGAGAATTCTAATAACCACGACCAGAAGATCCACCTCGATACTCAGGTCTAGCTGACTGAGAGGGCCTGAAAAAACGACCCCGAACCTGTAGAAACTGGCCCCTCGAAGGAGAGCCACTGTGACTACCAAAACCTCGAGGCCTCTTGGCCATCCTCTCATCTCGATCCTGGTGATGATCCCACTCAATATCTCGAGCTATATCCACCACCTCCTCAAATGTAGCACCCAACACTCTCTCTCTAGTCATAAGAATACAAAGAGGGTATTGGAGACCATCAACAAACCTTCGGATACGCTCACGGTCCGTTAGGACCAACCAAGCTGCATGCCGAGACAACTCAAAAATCTCATCTCATACTATGTCACTAACATCTCTCCCTGTCGTAGTCCCTCAAAGTGTCTTCGTAGCTCCTTTCTGCGGGACTGCGATACATACTTCTCCAAGAAGAGAGTGAAGAATTGCTGCCAAGTCAAAGGTGCTGCACCAACCGGCCTATGCCGCTCATACGCCTCCCACCATGTGAAGGCCGCTCCAGTAAACTGAAATGTAGTAAACGCCACACTGCTGGACTCAAGAATCCCCGTTGTATAGAGCATCCGCTGACATCTGTTGAGAAAACCCTAGGCATCCTCACCCTTATCTCCACTAAATGTCGGAGGCTGGAGTCTACCAAACCTCTCGAGGCGACGCTGCTCGTCCTCGGGCATAACTGGAACCCTGTACTCTAGAGCTGGTACCACTGGTTGAGCTGGAGGTTCCTCTGGAGTCTGTAACCCCTGTAATCCTTCCTCAGGTGTACGGGCAGCAGGGGTATGATTGCTTCCTCCAGTCAGTGAAGTAACTGCTACTGCTGTGGTGGCTGAAACCACCTGAGCCAAACCTGTACAAACTGTCAATATCTGGGCCAATGTCTCCTGGAGACCTGGAATCACAATGGGCACTATCGGTGCCTGAACAGGTGCTGCTGGAATGTTTGCAGCTGGAGCCTGATCCTGAGCCGGGGGAACTGATGGAGCAACAGGTGTTACCCTCACGGCTCTACCTCTACCACGACCACGACCGCGTCTACGGCCTCTAGTGCCCTCAGCAGGTGGCACTAGTGGTCATCTGCCACGTCCGGTAGCTCGTGTCCTCACCATCTGTGAGAGAATAGAATAAAGAGAAGTTTAATATCCAGTTCAACAAGTTCGCACAACAAGAATTTCAAGAATGTGGAATTTTTCCTAAAGGTTCTGCGGTCTCCCGAGGATAAGTACAGACGTCTCCGTACCGATCTGCGAGACTCTACAAAACCTGCACATGACTCGCGAGATCTAGTAACCTAGGCTATGTACCAACTTGTCACGACCCCAACCCCGGTCGTGATGGCGCCCAACATAATGCTAGGCAAGCCCGACCATTCCGACACTCTCAATCCCTTTTATAGAATTTATAACCATAACAGGATTAAATGCCAATTAACATAAGTTTAACTCTGCAACATTAGATAAAAACAGTGCGAAAACCAAGAAAATACCTATACAAATCCCACCGATCTGGTGTCACGAGTCGTGAGCCTCTAATACAAATTGAGTAGCAGTCTATACATGATAAAGTCTAGAATATGGAAAAATAAATAGGATAAGGGAAGAAATCAGTTCCTGCGGACGCCATGCAGCTACCTCGATAACTCCAAAAATAATCTGAACTGCAGCAGAGAGCTCAAACTATGCCTCTGGGATACATATATCTGCACATATAGTGCAGGAAGTAAAGTGAGTACTCCGACTCAGTGAGTAATAGCAATAAATAACGACTGACGGTAAGAAAACTCGTAAAAACCCTACGCAGTTCTATATAAAAACCTGTAAGTACATTAAACTGCAGCTAAATAAGGAAAATCAGGTAACTATCCCTTAAACCAGTACACAACTCATTTACTCCTCAAGATGACCGATAGTTTAATCATACTGATGCAGCGTGCAGCCCGATCCGTACAGTATACTGCTGCGGCATGCAGCCCGATCCATATATATATATATACTACTTTGGCGTGCAGTCCGATCCATATAATATACTACTGCGGCGTGCAGTCCGATCCATAAAATATACTACTACGGAGTGCAGTCTGATCCATATATGCATGTATACTGCTGCGACATGCAGCCCGATCCGATATATATCAAATACCCTCACTATGGGGGTCGTCAACCCCTCTCAGTCAATATAGACTTGGCCTCTTGGGCACACCCATCTAAGACAAGGTTTCCAACCCATAAATTATTCTCATTAAGGTTTACCAATTTCTAAAGCCGGTTCATATTATCTTTAACAGTTAAGAACATGACTGAGGGTATAATTTCGACAAATAAAGTAAGGTCAACTAGTACAAATTCCCCCTAAGGGTTCTACAGATCAGCACAAGGCCCCAAACATGGAAACTAGCCCAGAATATAATGATATAAATTAAGTCTCAGTCAAAAGTGCAGTAGAGTCATCAAACGGGATGGACCGAGCCCGAATCCCCAGTAGTAGCAGACCCCACGCTCATCATACAACATGTGTCTTATCTCACCATAGCACCACGTTGTGCAAATCCTGGGTTTCAAACCCTCAGAACATCATTTATAACTGTTTCTTACCTTAAGCCGGCCAAAATCCTAGCTCGCTTTGCCCTTGCCACGCAAATGAACCTCCTCGAGCGTCAAATCTAATAAAAACCATGAGAAATACATTACAATAGGCTAAGGGAATACAACCCAATCGAAAGGACTCAAAAAATATCGAAAATCATGAAATTGACAAAACCCGAGCCCCAGGCCCACTTCTCGAAAAATCAAAAAAATTCACATCACCGGATTCCTTATCTTGCCATAAGTCTATAGATATCAAATTTACCAAAATCCAGAGCTCAAATGCTCCCTCAAACCCCAAATTTTCATTCAAAAAGTCAAGCCCTAATTCTTCCCTTTTTAATAAAATTTCCATGAATTTAAGTGTTGAATCTTCACTAAAATGATGTTTCTAGGCCATATGACTCACCTCCAATCGATTCCCAGTCAAAACCCTCTTAAATCCTCGTCAAACGCTCTCAAGGTTACTCAACAATGGTGGAAATGGGACATGGTTCGCGGATGAAATGTTTAATAAAATCCTTCTGTCAGCCCAGATTTTACCCTATGCAATCGCATAGCACAACTTTCCCAGGCATCCAAAATGGCCAATGTGAACGCAACCCCCATAGTGCGATCGCACTGCTTCTCCAGTCACACCTATGCAACCGCATACCCCATTACACGATTGCATTGAGGAATCAGAACAGCTTCCCAAAACCTTCTATGGGATCGCAATGGTCCTCCTGCAATCGCAATGAACAAAAATGTAAGCAACATACCAGCTGAAATCTGCAACTTTCAAAAGCCAAGAATTGTCCGATTGACCCTCCGAAATCACCCCGAGGCCCCCGGGAGCTCAACCAAAAGTTCTATCCCATCCTAAAACATCATTCAAACTTGTTCCAATCATCAAAACACCACAAACAACACCAAAACCATGAAATTACATCGGATTCAAGCCTAAGTTTCTTAAAAACTTCTGAAATACGCATTTGATAAAAAAACACGATCAAAACACCTCCGAATGATATGAAATTCTGCACAGACACCCAAAATCACCGAACAAAGCTACTGAAACTCTCATAATTCCATTCCGACCCCCGGATCAAAATCTCACCTACCAACCGGAATTCGCCAAAATACTAACTTCGTTAATCCAAGCCTAATTCTACACCGGACCTCCAATATCACTTCCGATCGCACTCCTAAGTCACAAATCATCCCCCGAAGCTAACCGAATCACCGGAAATCACATCCGAGCCCTCTAACTCAATAGTCTACATCCGATTGACGTTTTCAAAGCAAGCCTTCCTTAAAGAGACTAAGTGTCTCATTTCCATCCAGAATCAATCCAAATCAACTCATTCACACAAGACTCGTATAATAACACATAAGGAAGCAGAAAATAGGTGAAACGGGGCGATAACTCACGTGATGAAGGGCCGGGTCGTCACATCCTCCCCAACTAAAACAAACGCTCGTCCTCGAGCGGGTCAAGAAACTTACATGGAGTCATAAACATGTGAGGATATTTGCTCTGCATCTCCCTCTCGATCTTTCAAGCAGTCTCTTCCATGGACTGACCTCTCCACTGCACCTTTTCTGAAGCTATATCCTTTGATCAAACTTTTGAACGTAACGACCCAAAATAGCCACTGGCTTCACATCATAGGTCAAATCATCATCCAACTGAACAGTGCTGAAGTCCAATACATGAGATGGGTCCCCAACATACTTTCGGGGCATAGTTACGTGAAACACCTGGTGCAAGCCCGACAAGCTGGGTGGCAAGGCAAGCTGATAAGCCACCTCCCCAATCCTCCTAAGTACCTCAAAGGCCCAATAAACTGCGGTCTCAGCTTCTCTTTATTTCCAAACAGCATAACAACCTTTATGGGTGAAACCTTCAGCAAGACCTTCTCACCTACCATATAGGACACACCCCGAACCTTCCGGTCCGCATAACACTTCTGACGCGATTGTGTTGTACGAAGCCTTTCCTGAATCAGCTTCACTTTCTCTAAGGCATCCTGAACTATCTCTGTACCCAATAACCTAGCCTCGCCGGGCTCGAACCACCCAACATGAGATCTACACCGCCTCCCATACAATGCCTCAAACGAAGCCATCTGAATGCTCGACTGATAGCTTTTGTTGTTGGAAAACTCTGCAAGCGGCAAAAACTCATCCCAAGAACCCCCAAAATCAATAATACAGGCACGCAACATGTCCTCCAGTATCTGGATAGTACGCTCGGACTGTCCGTCCATCTGAGGGTGGAATGTTGTACTTAACTCTACCTGCGTACCCAACTCTCGCTGAAACGTCCTACAGAACTGAGAAGTGAACTGACTACCCCTATCTGAGATAATAGACACTGGAACCCCATGCAATCAGACAATCTCCCGGACAAAGATCCCTGCCAGCCGCTTCGAAGAATAAGTAGTACATACCGGAATGAAGTCGGACTTGGTCTACCTGTCCACGATCCCCTAAATCGAATCGAACTTCTTCAAAGTCCGAGGGAGACCACTCACAAAATCCATAGTAATCCTCTCCCACTTCCACTCTGGAATAATCATCCGCTGAAGTACACCACCCGGACTCTGATGCTCGTACTTTACCTACTGACAGTTGAGACTTCGAGCCACAAACCCTACTATATCCTTTTTCATCCTTCTCCACCAGTAGTGCTGTCTCTAATCCTATTAAATCTTCGCGGCACCCGAGTGGATGGAATACCGCGAGCTATGGGCCTCCTCCAATATCATCTCCCGAAGCCCATCCACATTGGGCACGCAAATCCGGCCCTGAATCCTCAATACACCATCCTCATCAATAGTCATATCCCTGGCATCATCATGCTAAACCATGTCCTTAAGGACAAGCAAATGTGGATCATCACACTGGCGCTCTCTGATGCAATCATATAAGGAATACCGAGTAACCACACAAGCTAACACCCGACTGGGCTCCGAAATATCTAGTCTTACCAACCGATTGGCCAAAGCCTGGACATCAGCTACAAAAGGCCTCTCCCTAACTAGAATGTATGCCAAGCTCCCCATACTTACTGCCTTTCGGCTCAAAGCATCGTCCACTACATTGGCCTTCCCTAGGCGATATAGAATGGTGATATCATAGTCCTTAAGCAACTCTATCCATCTTTGCTGCCTCAAATTAAGGTCCTTTTGCTTGAACAGGTGCTGAAGATTGCGATGATCGGTGAATACCTTATAAGATACACCATACAAGTAGTGCCTCCAAATCTTCAAAGCATGAACTATAGCTGCCAACTCCAAATCATGTACAGGGTAGTTCTTCTCTTGGGGCTTCAACTGACGAGAAGTATAAGCAATAACTCTACCCCCCTACATCAACAGACATCCGATCCCAACTTTTGATGCATCACAATATACAGTATAGGAACCTACGGTTGAGGGAAAAACCAATACTGGAGCTGTGGTCAAAGCAGTATTGAGCTTCTAAAAGCTCTCCTCGCACTCATCCGACCACACAAATGGAGCGCCCTTCTGAGTTAACTTGGTCAAGGGCGATGCAACAGAGGAAAATTCCTGAACAAACCGATGATAATACCCTGCCAACCCAAGGAAAATACAAATCTCTGTAGCTGAGGTAGGTGTAGGCCAACTCTGCACCGCCTCTATCTTCTTCGGGTCGACTTGAATACCGTCGCTAGACACCACGTGTCCTAAGAAATCCACTGACCCAAGCCAAAACTCACACTTGGAGAACTTTGCATAAAGCTTCTCCTCCCTCAATCTCTGTAATACCACGCGCAAATGATGTGCGTGCTCCTTCTGGCTACGCGAGTACACCAATATATCATCAATAAAAATAATCACGAATGTATCCAGATATGGCCGAAATACACTGTTCATCAAATGCATGAACACGGCTGGGGCATTGGTCAGCCCAAAGGACATAACAAGAAACTCATAGTGCCCATATCTAGTCCTGAAAGCAGTCTTCATAATGTCTGAACTTCTGATCTTCAACTGGTGATGGACTGAACATATATCAATCTTGGAGAATACTCTTGCTCCTTGGAGCTGGTCAAATAAATCATCAATGCGAGGCAGGGGATACTTGTTCTTCACTGTTACTTTGTTCAATTGCATGTAGTCGATACGCATTCTCATTGTGCCATCTTTCTTTCTCATAAATAGAATCGGTGTACCCCACAGTGACACACCCGGTCGAATGAAACCCTTATCTAGGAGTTCTTGAAGCTGATCCTTCAATTCTTTCAACTCTGCTGGTGACATACGATATGGAGGAATAAAAATGGGCTGAGTGCATGGCACTAAGTCAATACCAAAATCAATGTCCCTGTCCGGTGTCATGCCCGGCAAGCCTGTAGGAAGCATATCGGGAAACTCCCTCACAACTGGAACCGAATAAATGTTAGGAGTCTCAGCTCCAACATCCCTCACAAAAGCCAGATATGATAGACAACCTTTCCCAACCATACGGTGGGCCTTTAGGAAAGAACTCACCCTGCTAGGCACATAGTCAGTCATACCACGCCACTCGATCCTCGGAACACCTGGTATAGCAAGAGTGAATGTCTTAGCATGACATGGAGATAACCAGTCCATGCCCAAAATAACATCAAAATCTACCATGCTCAATAGCAATAGGTCAACTCGAGTCTCCACACCCCAATAGACACCAAACACGATCGATATACACGGTCTACAACAATAGTATCACCCACCGGGGTAGATACATGCACAGGGACACCCTCGGGTCGTACCCAAATGATGTGCAAAATATGAAGACACATAAGAATAGGTGGAACCGGGATCAAATAAGACTGAGGCATCCCTGTGGTAGACTGAAATAATTCATGTGATAGCATTCGAAGCAATAGCATCCATCCTACCCTGAAGCGTATAAAAGCCAGCCTGACCACCGCCCGATCGGTCTTCCCCTCTAGGTCGACCCCTGGCTGCCTGACCCTCACCCCTAGCTGGCAGGGCGGGTGGTGAAGAAACTAGGCCAGAAGATAAGGGCTGACCCCTCTGCTGAGATGAGCTACCAGCACGGCGAGGATACTCCCTCTGCATATCTGCCCGAACTCACCACACTCATAGCAACTCCCAGGTGCTGGGAACTGGGACCGAAGGGAACCCCTCGCGCCAGAGTGGCTAGCTGATGCACTTCGGCCTGGAAGAACCTTGAACAGATAGAGCACGAGATGAACTCTGCACTGGAAGAGCGCTGAGAGATTGCTGACTCTATTGAGAACCCTAATAACCACGACCAGAAGATCCACCTCGATACTCAGGTCTAGCTGACTGAGCGGGCCTGAAAGAACGACCCCGACCCTGCTAAAACTGGCCTCTTGAAGGAGCGCCACTATGATTACCAGAACCACGAGGCCTCTTGGCCTCCCTCTCATCTCGATCCTAGCGACGATCCAACTTAATATCTCGAGCTATATCCACCACCTCCTCAAATGTAACCCCCAGCACTCTCTCGCTAGTCATAAGAATATAAAGAGGGTAGTCGAGACCATAAAAAAACCTCCAGATACACTCACGGTCCGTCGGGACCAACCAAGCTGCATGCCAAGACAACTCAAAAAATCTCATCTCATAATGTCTCACTGATATCTCTCCCTGTCGTAGTCCCTCAAACTGTCTGCGCAGCTCCCCTCTGCGGGACTGTGATACATACTTCTCTAAGAAGAGAGTGGAGAACTGCTGCCAAGTCAAAGGTGCTGCACCTAAGGCTGTATGGTGGGCTAGGCCTGGCCCGGGACCGGACCGGGCCCGCGGGCTAAACGGGCCAAACGGTCCTGGCGGTCCTGGGCCTAATGGTGCATAAGGCCCGCGACGGGCCGGTCACAATCTTCAGGCCCACGAAGCCCGGGACCG